>JZKD02S2069788.1:181618-196699 GCA_000966675.3 Picea glauca | reverse complement strand
TTTCCCCATATTGGGGTTTTCCCTGACATTTGACTAAATTTCTTAGTGTTATGGGTTGTTGTCCATTGTGTTATTTCCGTTGTTATTTTGCTTATCTATGTGTATTTCTTCTTATGGTAATTTATGAATGTGGGTTTATGTATTTATGAAGTTTATGAAGACAGTTATCTCTAGGTTGCTAAGTGTTTGACAAAAATTTCAGTTTGCCAATTTTTGTCATTAAAAATCTACAATTGTGTCATAAATTTACATGTTGCATTATTATTTACGTTTTTATTTTTATGGGTTTATCCTATGTGTGGTTATAACTATATTTATATTTATGGGTATTGTATGTATATGTTGCATGTATATGTTTATTGGTATTTCAGTATGAATCCGTGCATTTACAGAATGTATCTATATGTTTACGTTTTATATATAAAGTTCTGCAAGAGTTCTGTGTGTATATTTTTTAATTGAATGCAGTTCGAAAAATTTATGTGGCATAGCTCAGTTGGATGTTGGGTATGTTACAATATGTTGATCAGAGAATGGAAGATTTTTCTGGTGTAGCATGGCCCGGCCTGGGTGGTCGGGGATGTTACAACATGGTATCAGAGCTTCAATTTTCAACACTGAGCCTGGATGGGCCGAGCAAGTTGAGTTGAAGTGAAATTTCACAGAGGATTTATTTCGAAGTGGACAAATTTCAGGTTGCAGAGTATCCATGGTAAAATTTAGAAGCAACGACGTGGAATTGGGCAAAATCCCCAATTTAGGTTGTTAAATTCATGGGAAAGTTGAGAAATTTGGCAAAGTGGTGAGATATTCCTGATTTAATATTTGTTTTAGCAATTTCGGACCTAGAATGGGTTGAATTTGAAGTTACAGTGAAGCCATGACAGTTGGAGCGAGATTAGTAATTAAAATTCTCAATTCGTGAATTGAGTTTGGAAAAAAATCCATTACAGAAATGTCAACCCACAGCGATTTGTTGTTGCAGAGATTGAATTGGTGTTCTCGGGGTGAAATTGAAAAAATTTCATAGTTGCATAATGTCTATGGTAAATTGGGGAAAAAGTTAGAAAAAACCCCAATTTCTGCAGTGGAATTCACGAGGAATTGATGTGCATAAAAAAAGAATGTGCATAGGTGGGCGCACTAAAAATGCATGATGCGCAGTAAAAGGCTTGTGATAAGTAAAAACTGTGCACTGCCTGGAAAAATATTGCCATGCTGGTGCATGCGCTAAATTTTGGTGTCGCGTGGAAAAATGTTGGTGTGCGGGTGCACGCACTTGGCATTGCGCGGAAAAATGTTGGTGTGCAAGTGCGTGCAGAAAAATATTGGTGTGCGGGTGCACGCACTAAATTTAGCATTGTGTGGTGTGCATACGCATATAATGGTGTGTGCGGTGTGCACACACATAATAATGGTGCACATAGTTTTCACAGTATTGGCAGAGCATAGAGGAGTTTGGTTGGTGCGCACGCAATGTGGGTATATGTTGTCGCGCGACAATTTAGTTAATGGTGCGCGCAGAGTATTGGTGCGTGGTGGGGGCATAGTAAACTTTGGCATGGTGCAACACGTAGAATGAAATGCACACAGAATATCAGCACGTGATACAAAAATTGTGCACAATAGGTTATAGTGCAAGAACCAAAACTGTGTGCAGTGGATATTGGCGCACGACACAAAAGTAGTACGGACCAGTAATTGGCGCAACAAAGTAGTGATGCACAGTGGTTATAGGTGCATGGAGCACGATTTACCTTGTGGTGGTGGTGTGCACGCTAAATATGGGTGTACAGATTGAAATTTGTGCACGTGGATTCATTTGGAGGGTGAACAACAGAGGAAAACCAGCGAAATTCTGCGACATTTTATACTATTTGAACGACATCTTTTTGCAACGCATTTTTGAGGCCCTTAAGTTAGGTACTCAAAAACCACAAGAATAGACTATATCAAGGTACACTTTGTCACTATATCTCAAATAAAGGAGCTTGGAGAGAGCTTTCTAATGGTGTAAACCGTTCGTCAAACGGAGCTTTTATGAGAAAGTTATAGCACAAACAGTGGAGGGTAAATTTTAAGACCCAATTAACTTCAAAGAGCCATAACTTTATGCTCTGAAATTAGATTGAGGCGCAGGGGAAGTCAATGGAAAGCTATTGAACCATATAATAAATTCGTAGAGATGAATTAAATTTTTAGGCATGTTAAAAATGTTTAATATGGCAAAGAAGGTACCTATAGCATTCCAGACCAAAAACGCGAATTGGCCTAGAACTTCAACAGGTTGTAACTAGCGGCTTGGAACCTAGAAAGAGGTGAAACTTGGATATAGTGTCCATAATATGTATATGAAGAAAAAAAATTGAGACCCTACTAAAAATCCAATGGAGTAGGTGCAAAAATGCATAATTACAGCGCAGAGTTGCACCCAGTTGAAGTATGAACAGAAAAATTAATGGGCAATTTTCAAATAACCATAACGTTTTGCTCAAGACTTGGAATTGAGCATGGAAATAGGCATTAGAAATGTCTCAGACAGTAGAATATAATTATTCACCCAGGAAATTGCTTTGGGAATTCAATTTTCCAAGAAATTAGAAGAAATAATTATGATATATTATTGAACCAGAATGGTTCATATTTTTCATGAAATTGTTGAGTCAATTAGCATGACAAAGATTTGTTGGTTGCACATTTTGTAGAGTTAACAACAAATAGATCAGATTAGGATCAGCATAGAGTACAGAGGATTGGAATATGCACAGAGGACTGACAACCAGGAAGATGAGATCAGAGAGATGGATGTCTATTTGGGCATTGAAGGAACAAACTCCAATGGACATGGAGAAGGAATGGATGAAAACATGAATATGGTAGAGACTATTAGAGCCAAGGAGCAGCAAGAGGAATTAAACATGAATTTAATGCAGAGCTTGAACATAATAGAAAATAAATTGGATAAGGAGAGTGGCTCAATCAAATCATGAAGTCACGGGTCTCCTGATGAAAAAAGAAGAACCATAAGTGTTAGCATACATCACCATCACTCCCCGAGGCATTCCAATAAGAGGGCACACAACAGCTCAAGTCCGTCCCATGTCAGGAACCATAAGAGGTCTGGGGTGGATGAGCTATGAGGAGAAATGAACAAAATGAAACCTCCTACATTTGATGGTGAGCACAAGAAGGATGAAGATGCAGATACATGGTTTTTGGGCATGAGAAAGAATTTTCAATTGCATAATTATTATTCCCATGCAGAAGGAAGAATCTCCATATATCAACTCAAGGGAAAGGCATCCATGTGGTGGGATCAGCTTGTGCAAGTGCAACACATTAAAGAGAAAAGTGTTACTTGGAGGGAATTCAAGAAGTATTTTGAGAAGAAATGTTTGACTAAGAGATACCGTGACAAGAAAATGAAAGAGTTCTTTGAACTCAAGCTTGGGAGTATGACCATAGATGAATATGAGAGAAGGTTTTTAGAACTATTGAAGTATGTATCTTTCATCAAACATGAGACATTTAAGATTCAAATGTATTTGAGTGGATTTCCATCATTCATCAGTGACAAAATACAGTATGATGATCCCAAGACATTGGAGGAGACCATAAGGAGAGATAAATTCCTATATGATCAACAAAAATCAAGGCCAACTTTCCAAAAATCTTGGGAAGACAAAAATAAATTCAATATGGATCAAAGGAAGAAGGGAACTAAGCCACCATTCTTTAGAAATAATACTCAGAGACAACCAACTTCTATAGAACCCATAACGATTGAGACAGGGGGTCAAAAGCCAAGGCAGCCACCTATTCAATGTTGGGGTTGTAAAGGAGAGCATATGTTCAGAGATTGTGCTCACAGAGGTGAAAAAGTGAGTATTGTCCACAATGTACAACAAGTTGAAACAGTGGAGGACATGGGAAAAAATATACCAAGGATCTATGCAGCCCTGGACAACAAGCAAGCAGAGTATCAGTCACATATGATTGAAGTGGAAGGTGTGATCAACAACCAACCCATTTCTATTTTAATTGATTCAGGAGCTATTCATAGTTATATAGATCCTAAGATGGTGGAAATTTTTCATTTGCCAAGAAGAAAGCATGGGAAATCTTGGTTGGTGCAGTTGGCTACCAGAGCCAAAAGACAAGTTAATGAGATGGTTAAGTCATGTCTTATGGACATGAATGGACTAAACACCAGGGAAGATTTTAACATATTTCCTTTAGGTTCCTATGACTGTTTAATTGGGATGGATTGGTTGGACCAGCATCATGTTATACTAGACTATCATAACAAGGCATTTACTTTCTTGGATGAGGAAGGGAACATAAGGAAAGTGCAGGTAATTCCCAGGGCAGTAACCATCAGATAAATTTCAGCATTGCAGCTCAAGAAATGTTACAGAAAAGGGTGTCAAATATTTGCAGCTCATATGGAAGAGACACCTAAAGATAAGGTGCCAAATTTGGAGGATCATGCAGTCCTGGAAGATTTTGAAGATTTGTTCAAGGAGGTACTAGGACTACCCCCAAAGAGAGATATTGATTTCTATATATATTTAATGCCTGGAGCAACTCCAGTTTCAAAGACTCGTTACAAAATGAGTACACAAGAGCTGAAGAAGCGGTATATACACCCAAGTGTGTCACCTTGGGGTGCCCCAGTCTTGTTTGTGAAGAAGAAAGATGGGACATTAATATTGTGCATGATTTTAGACAATTGAATAAAGTGACTATAAAGAACAAGTATCCTCTGCCAAGGATTGATGATCTCTTTGATCAATTGAAGGATGCAAAGATATTTTCAAAGATAGATCTCAGGTAAAGATACCATCAAGTAAGGGTTAAAGAGGAAGATATCAGCAAGACCACCTTCAGGACAAGGTATGGTCGTTATGATTTCACAGTGGTGCCATTTGGGTTGTCAAATGCACCAGTTTTTTTCATGTGCTTAATGAGTGGTGTTTTCCGAGAATATTTAGACAAGTTTGTCATTGTCTTTTTGGATGACATCCTTGTATATTCCAAGTCAGAAGAAGAGCATGAGAATCATTTGAGTATGGTGTTGAAATTATTAATGGAGCATCAATTGTATGCCAAATTGAGAAAGTGTTCATTTTATCAAAAGCAAATTCATTATTTGGGGCATATCATTTCAGAGGATAGGATAGCAGTGGATCCTGAGAAGATAGAAGCCATTAGAGAATGGTCAGTGCCAAAGAATGTGACAAAGGTCAGATCATTCATGGGCCTTGCAGGCTACTACAAGATATTTATTGAAGGATTCACAAACATTGCACACCCAATCACTTCCTTGCAAAATAAGGGTGTGAAGTTTCAGTGGACATTGGATTGTGAAAATATTTTCCAACACTTGAAACAATTATTAACAAGTGATCCAATACTAGGGATTGTAGACCCAAATGAATACTTCATTGTATGCATAGATGCATGTAAAGAAGGAATCGGTGGAGTCCTCAATCAAAATGAGTTTGTTATATGTTATGAATCAAAGAAGTTGAAAGAGCATGAAAGACACTATGCCACTCATGATTTGGAGTTGGCAGCCATAGTGCATTCTTTGAGGAAATGGAGACACTGCCTCAAGGGGGAAAGGTTTGAGCTAAGGATAGACCATAATGATCTAAAACATTTATTTGATCAGCTAACTCTAAATGCTAGGCAAAGTAGATGGTTAGAATTTCTAAGTGAATATGACTTTGATATAAAGCATATCAAGGGGAAAGAGAACAAAGTGGTTGATGCACTCAGTAGAAGAGTGCATGAATTGCATGCTACAACCATTAGCATGTACCAATCAGATTTGAAAGACAAAAATTTTGAGTCTTCAAAATTAGATTTGCAATACAAGGAATTAGTGGCAAAATTACAGCAAGGTAATTTGTAGCAGAAAATTGAAGAATACAAGCTAGATAGTGATGAAATTCTCATGTACAGGGGCATAATTTATGTACCAAATTCCCAGGAATTGAAAAATCTGATATTGAGAGAAATGCATAATGTACCTTATGTTGAGAACCCAAGTTATCAAAAAACTATTGCAATTGTCAAGAGCCAATATTATTGGCCAGAAATGAAGAAAAAAGTTGTTGATTTTATTGCCAAATGTTTGGAATGTCAAAAGGTAAAGTTTGAGCATAGACACCCAGCTAGGTTTCTACAGCCATTACCCATTCCTGAGTAGAAATGGGAAGTTGTAACCATGGATTTCATCACCAAAATGCCCAGAACAAACAAGCAACATGATTCTATCATGGTAGTGGTGGATAAGCTTACTAAGGTTGCCCATTTTATTCCAGTTAAGCTCACTCACAAGGCAACCAACATTGTTGATGTTTATATGAGAGAAATTGCTTGATTACATGGAATACCCAAGACAATTGTGTTTGACAGAGATCCAAAATTTACCTCAAATTTTTGGAAGGGATTATTTAATAGATTTGGAACAAATTTGAATTTTAGCACAACTTATCATCCAAAAACCAAAGGACAAATAGAGAGGGTGAATCAAGTGATTGAGGATATGTTGAGGATGCATGTGATGGATAAACCATAAAAATGGGAAGACTACCTAAACTTAGTAGAGTTTTCTTATAAAATTGGGTACCAAACATCTCTAAAGATGAGCCCATTTGAGGCACTTTATGGCATAAAGTGAAACACACCGGTAAGTTGGGATAACCTAATAGATAGAGCAGTGGTTGGGCCAGGTTTACTCATGGAAATGGAGGAGAAAATGTTGAAAATAAAACAAAATTTAAAGGTTTCCCAAGACAGGAAGAAAATATATGTTGATAAGGGAAGAACTCATAGGGAATTTAAAGTGGGAGACCATGTATTTTTGAAAGTGAAAGCCAACAAAAGTTCCCTGAAGTTGGAAAATTATTCAAAGTTGTCAACTCGCTATTGTGTGCCATTTGAAATCCTAGAGAGGATTGGTCTAGTAGCTTATATGATTGCATTGCCTGCATCTATCTCTGTTCATAATGTATTCCATGTATCATTGCTCAAGAAATATATACCAGATGCTAATCATGTTATTGATTGGAATATGATTCAGGTGGAGCAATATGGTGCTTTCCAAGTGCATCGGGTATGCATTTTGGACCGGAAAATCAAACAGCTCCATAATCGATCCATGGGGCTTGTAAGGGTTTAATGGACCTGGTACGGTCCTGAGGACACTACTTGGGAGCATGAGGATGCAATGTGGGCAGAATACCCCCATATTTTTGAGGATTTTGAAATTTTTGTTGTATATGTGTACGTAATGCATTGAGGACAATGCATAAATAAGGGGAGGGGATTGTAATATCCCTAGGCCGAACCCAATTGTAAATGTAAATGCAAATGTACTTAAGCTGGTGAGTTGTTTAATATCATTTTTGTATGCACCTTTCATGGCATAGTGTGTGCATGTACTGCGCAGTAAAATGATGAAGTGTTCACATTCCAAGATATCGCACGCAACAACTTAAGTGCGCATGATTTTGAGGCCAGGGAGCCTTTATGTATATGTTTTGTTTTATAGGCTAGTGAGCTAGTTATTATAAGCTAGGAGGATTATGTTTGTATTAGGCAAGAGAGCCTAGATTCTAAAGGCCAGTGCACCTATTTTTGTATATGTCTCATCAATAATATAAAATACATCGTTGCGCATAGACCGACAACGATAAAAGAGTATGGGGGACTAAACTCCACTAGTTAGGGAAAGGGGGGGGCTAAAAGTTAATAAAAAGGGACCAAGCTAGGGAGATTAAGCCAAAAATTAATATTATATTAATATTTATTAAGTATAAAATATGGATAATTATTTTATCCTAATTTCTAAATTTGGGGATAAGTGGGACAAAGTATCTCCCAACATGACAAGTGTCAAGTTGGGAACATGCATACATGTTATTGGGACTTAGTTCATTTTCCATCATTCCCTCCATCATGCAGTCAATCACTCCATCATCATTCACACACTCATTGAGCTATCCTTCGTACCTTCATGTCACTATACCTGAACCTGTATCCACAACCATACTTGTTTGTGTAGTTAGTTAGCTTGAGAGCTAGACTGAAGAAGCCGGTTTTCAGGCCCGTGGGATATTGAAGAGGCGGGTTTTCAAGCCCGTGAGAAATCTCTTGGAGTGAGATAATTGTTGGGAATTGATTTCCTGAAGGTCCTAAACTATAGCTACAGGGCTCTAAGACTTCATGTCAGGCCTGTTGTTGAAGCCCGGAAAGGAATTTGTGCATTCGAAGGACTGTTGAGCAGAGAAGGGGAACACTTCCTGGGATGGGACAGGCATGTGGGGAATGAGGGACTATAGGTTGTTAGTTTGAGTTGGCACTTGTGATAGAGTCTTTCCTGTTGTCTGAGATAGTCAGCCTGGTTATGAATCCCTTTACCCGGGTGGAGTTTAGTCCCAGATCGGGGGTGATCCACTGCTGAGAGTGATGAGCAGTGTTGTCTAAGTCTGGGAGGTTCATGGAAGGTCTACACGTAGTTGGTGATATTCTTACCAATATAAGTGTCAATTGTGTGATAAATTTACATGATGTATTATTATTTACGTGTTTATTTTTATGGGTTTATCCTATGTGTGGTTATAATTGTCTTTATATTTATGGGTATTACATGTATATATTTACTGTTATTTCAGTATGAATCTGTGCATTTACAGAATGTATCTATATGTTTACGTTTTATATAAAAAGTTATGCAAGAGTTTTGTGTGTATATTTTTTAATTGCATGCAGTTCAAAAATTTTATGTGGCATAGCTCAGTTGGATGTTGGGTATGTTACAGTATGTTGATCAGAGAATGAAATAGTTTTCTAGTGTAACATGGCCCAGCCTGGGTGGCCAGGGATGTTACAATATTTCCCTTACGCGATCGACAACTTTTGTTCTTGTTTAAATTTGTCATCGTCATCAGTGATTTTTGGAACCATCATTCAACTTAGCCAACTTTTTATACCTCGATAACGATGTGACTAGTACAAATGGTCCATATCTCACCGAAGTCACTCCTGACATATTGATAGTCCCCAACCTATTGCTAAGTCCTCGTCATCGTCGAACTTTACTCAGGTCCCGGAACTCGATCACTCTTGAAAACAATGATTTTCCTGATGAAGGGATGAGATCTACATGCCCTACTAGATTGATTTCTCTAAAATTTTCCGACCCAACATAGGGTATTCTAATGGATAACACTTCGAATTCGAGACTTCATTGATTTTTAGGGTTTTTCAAGATCTTACCAGACCTCCAAGAGTTCAGAGCCTACTCTGAGACTTTTGAAGATTCCCTAACTTTTTCGAGAGGAATATTCTTTCATATATTGCATGATTTCCACTTAAAATGGGTAATCTTCTTGGGTCTTAAGGTTTATTACCCATATTGGTACCTCCCAGGCTCTAAGGCCTATCTGACATCTTCCAAATGAATATTTTTTCCATATCCTGCAAACTTTCCTCTCAAGGATTAGGAGTTTCTCCCTGAACACCAAGTGCTTAATTCCCCATAAGGAACTTTAGATACCAGGACCCCTAAACCACTCTCAAAGTGAAAGTTTTTTCCATATCTTGCAAGCTTTCCCCTCAATATACAAGGTCACTAAGGATACAGACTACCCCTTCTTATTTAGTTTCATGATTATAATTGATTAAGCAATTACTACTTCTAGTGCAATCCATTTTACTCAAGAATTCAATTCATCATTTACAAGCATTCACATTTCCCAATTAATCAAACAAATACATGTTTAAATCATTAAAACCTACCAACAAATCACATTAGATACTTATTTGTTCAGGGGAAATGTTCACAACCAATTGAATGAGAGAGGACACCTTTCCTCCCAACCTTAGGCCATACTTTAGAGTTCCTTCCTACAACTCTCCACTCTCATTCCAAGCCATGATATCACAATGTAATGATTTGGCTAGTTTTTCCAACTCAGATGATCCAGGAAGGTTACTCTCCTTCCACCACTGATAATAGTAGAAGTTTCCCCCTTCCCACTAAGCTAAGGGCTTCCATAATTTTATTAGGTAGTTTATCAACTGGATTTCCTTTGCACAAGGGATCCCCTTCTCTGCGATACAATCCCTCGACAACCTCCCCTTACCAATGCCAATTTTTTTCCAGTAAGTACCAAGCTATGACCCTTTATTGCTCTATTTTGGATCTGAGTCTTCTTTGTTTCAGGGTAATCATCATTAAATTGGACAATCTTCCTATTTTATTTAGGGAAGCTCTTCAATTTTTTTATTTATTCGATCAACGCCAGTGAATGTCTCTGTTCACTGTACCCTTCATTTGCAAGCTCATAGCTCATGCACTCTTTCTCAGAGTATTTTCTTCTGTTCACTATGTGTTATTATATTCCGATGCCACTCTTAGTGACCAATCGTTCTATATTCCACCTCAACTTATTTCTCTCTTTTGTTTTTTCTCTACGTGGAAGTTTCTCTCCCTCTTCTATGTCTCTCATTTTCTTTTCTCTGGGTAATTTTTTTCACCTTTGATCGCTTCTTCACCAATACTTGCGACTCCCATGGATTATGTTAGACACCACCTACTATATGAAGTTTTAATCCTTGGAGGGGTAATTTGTGGTGTCATCTTTTTCATTTCATTCAATTGACCCTTTCCTTCTCCAAGATACCAAACTGTCAGCAATTATTAACTGCCTCAACCACTGATTTGTCCTCCATAATTGGTCACGTGGTTTCCTACCAATATGGGTAAGTTGGTAGGTGTGAGTTCATGTTTGCAAGCATAAGCTATCTTTCAAATAAAACTTCATGTTTTCTTCACTGAAACATCTTAGCTCCACCTCAACAACCCACTTCATCAATTCCACATGTGATATCATGGCTAGTACTCTTAAGGTTCTTCCCTTCTCAGTTAGTCGTTTGGTGTTTTCATTAATCTAAACATGATTACAAGCTTCATATACATAATCATATGAAGTCTTAAGAATAATTACAATCATGGAGGGAATTAGGGTGTTACATTTCCCTCCCCCTTAAATAAACACAGTGCTCGGTGTTTAAAACACCATGTATATATAGTTATATGGAAAACGAAATGGGTATGCCAATCTCATGGCATATTCTAACTCCTATGTAGCCTCATTTGTTCCAAAGTGCTTCCATTGCACCTTGACCTACACAATAGCTTGGTTTCAAAGCATTGTTTCTCTCTTGTCCAGGATGCATTAAGGTTGGGGCTAGAACTCTCCCTCTAGTTCCACCTATATCACAGTCCAATCAATAACGTGATTAGGATCATGCAAATATTTCTTTAATAAAGACACATGGAATACATTATGAGCTCTAACTATAGGTGTTAAATAGAGTCTATATGCTACTGGTCCTATTATCTATAGTATTTCAAATGATCCAGAGTAATGGGGTGTCAGCTTAGCATACATCCCCATTCTCATGGAACTTCTCTTGGGATTCAGTCAGAGATACACATGATCTCTCAATTTTAACTCTTTGTGATTTATCTTGTTATCTTCATAACTCTTTTTTCTATCTTGAGCTACCTTTAGATTATGCCTTATCTTAATCATTGCATTTTTCATTTCCTTCAACAATTTTGGTCCAAGTGTGATTCTATCCATTTCATTGTCCCAGCTGATTGGAACTCTACACTTCCCTCCATATAGAACCTCAAATGGGTTCATCTTTAATGATTCTTGATAATTGTTGTTGTAGGAAAACTCTACCAAGGGTAGATATTCTTCCCGCTACTTGGGTTAATGCATAACATGCATCCTTATTATGTCTTCCAACACTATGTTCACTCTTTTAGTTTGACCATAGGTTTGAGGATGGTAGACCATACTAAATTCCAACTGTGCTCCCAAGCCTAAAAACAATATTTTCCAAAAACTTGAGGTGAACTTAACATATCTATCTGAGATTATGGTCTTAAGCAGACCATGCAATTTGAAAATTTCTTTTATAAAATTATTAGCAACATATATGGCCTTAAAAGTAGATTAAATAGGAATAAAATGAGTTGTATTTCTCAGCTTATCTACTACAACCATGATTGCATCATGTTGCTTCGCTATCTTTGGTAGACCAGTAATAAAATCCATGGAAATTTTTTCCGATTTCCACTCTGGAATAGGTAGAGGTTTCAATATACCTGTCGGATGTTTGTGCTCAACTTTCACTTGTTGGCATTGTAAACATTTAGCAATGTACTCGATGATGTCCCACGTCATTCTAGGCCAATAATACAACTACCTCACTTCTGTTACCATATTTTTATATCCATGATGACCTACATAAGGTATTTTGCGGAACTCATCCATAACGAGATGTCTCAAATCTGTTGAATTAGACACATACAACCTGTTGTTATACAATAACAAGTTATCAGACTCAAGATGATATCCTTCATATTTTATCTCCTTGGGTTCTTGATGTAACCCTTCTTTTACTTGATTGAAGAGCTCATTTTCTTCCAAGAGGGTTTTAATCCTCTGCTTTATTTAGACTCTCTCGCACATGTTGTTGCCAAGTGTATAGCTAGTACACTTCGGTTGAGTGCATTTGCCAAATTTTTTCCTTTCCTTTAATGTGTTTGATTTCAAAATCAAGCTCATTGATCAACATCATACACCTGGATTGTCTAGCATTCAACCTTGGCTGGTCGAATAGGTACTTCATACCACATTGGTTTGTCATTAGAACAAACCTTCTTCCTATAAAATAATGTCTCCACATCTTCAATGCATGTACAATTGGTTCAAGCTCTAGATCGTGAGTGACATACTTTTTCTCATGCTCATTTAGATTTCTTGATTCATAAAAAATCACTTTCCCTTCTTGCATAAGGAGTCCTTCTAGTCCTTCTTTGAAGGCATCAATGCAAACCAAGAAATCATGTTTAGTGTTTGTAATATTTAGAATAGGAGCATTAGTCAAAATATGTTTTAGTTGTTGGAAGCTAGCTTTGCATTCTTGTGACCATACAAATTTCTTCCCCTTTATTTATAATGAGGTAATGGGGTTACTGATCTTGGAAAATCCATTTATGAACCTCCTGTAATACCCAACCAATTCCATGAAAGATCTTACCTCGATTACATTTCTAGGGGCAGGCCAATCCATCATTTCCTTAATCTTTTTTGGATCTTCTGCCACCCCTTCCGCTGAGATTATGTGAACTAAATAATGGGTTTCCTTTTGAAAGAAATCACACTTGCGGAATTTAGCATACAACTAGTGTTCTTTCAATACTTGTAAAACCATCCTAAGATGTTCTTCATGCTCTTATTTAGTCTTGGAATAAGCCAAAATATCGTCCAAAAATACTAGGTCAAACTTGTCTAAATATTTGTTGAGTACACTATTCATCAAACATATGAATGTGGTTGGTGCATTTGAAAGCCCAAATGGCACCACTACAAATTCATAGTGCATGTACCTTGTTCTAAAGGTTGTTTTTTGGATGTACTCATCCTTAATCCTAACTTGGTGATATCCAAACCTTAAATCAATCTTTGAAAAGATTCCAGCTCCTCTAAGTTGATCAAAGAGATCATCAATCCTGGGCAAAGGATAATTTTTCTTGATGGCCATCTTGTTCAACTGCCTATTATCAATACATAGTATCAAGGTATCATCTTTATTCTTTACAAACAAGGTTGGTGCTCCCCACGAGGATACACTCGGCCTAATGTACCCTTTATCCAACATTTCCTTTAGCTGCACCTTCAGCTCCACCAACTCCGGTGTACTTATTCTATAGGGTACTTTTGAATTTGGTACCACTCGAGGTACGAGATTTGTTGAAAAAAAATATCTCTCCTTGGAGGTAATCCATGCACCTCTTCTGGACATACATTCTTAAACTCCCCTAACACATGGTGATTTTTAGTCTTCAACTCCTTTCCTTCTACTTAGTTAAGCACTTGTATAGCATACAAGGGACACCCTTTTCGACTAAACTTCTTAAGCCGCAATGTTGATATTTGTCTTACTGAAATTGGCTTCTAAATGCCTTGCAAATTTCTTGCATTACCTTCTTCATCTTCACATTCTAAAGTTTTTTCATAACAGTTCAAATTTGCCTCATGGACAGCTAACCAATCCATGCTTAGTAGTATGTCATACGATCCTAGGGGTAGGATATTCAAGGTTTTTTCTGTCCTCAGTCCACTTATCTCAAATGGACAGGCTTCTATGACCTCAACCACTTTTCTCTTAGTTCTTGTGGCTAATTGAACTAACCATGCTTTTGCATGTTTCCTCCACTGCAAGGAACATGCTTCAACAACTTGTGGTGAGATATAACTAATATTAGATCCAGGGTTAATTTAAATAGAAAATGTTTCTTGGAAATTATACCTTCCAACTCCACTACAGAATTTTAGTGGTTTGCTTGTCGATCCTCCACAACTACATAAATCCTTGGCACACTTCTAGCCACATCATTGATTGTGGTTGTTTCCTGCACATGATAAACTGTATTTCTATCATGATGTCTGTGAGGACAATCCCTCAAAAGGTGTGGTTCTCCACATCCCCAACATTGCAAAGGTCCCTTCTTAGGATCCTTTGATCTTCCTCTTGCTTGCTCTATTGGCCTATTTCTACTTTGAGATGGGAAATTTTGTCAGTGTACACTTCTGCTTGGCTAACCAAAATGTGCACCTTTATTTGAATTCTTGTACCGGAAGCACCCCCTTTCTGCAGGGTGGTTAAAATTCTAATAAAATTGTGACTTAATCGAAACAATCACCCCGATCACTAGTACTGTCACAAACAAAGAACTTCAAATTAGCTTGTAAATTGAAAAGTGATATTTTATTTATCAATCAATTTTATCTTATTTTTTTAATTTACAATAAAAAAAAATTGAAAAAAAGACTCTCCACATATGTGTTTCTTTTTTTCTTTAAAAAAAATAAAATAAAATTTCTATTTAATTTTTTTTGAAAGAAACAAAACGACATGTTTTTAGAAAAAAAAACACATCTTCTATAAAAAAAAAATAGATTTTTTAATGAAAAAAGCCTT
>JZKD02S2069788.1:136705-181568 GCA_000966675.3 Picea glauca | reverse complement strand
AAAAATGCAACACAATTGGTTTCTCTCTCGATACTAAGTTTCCTCTCTTACAATTAGTCTCATTCTCGGTACTTAGTCTTGGAATAATTTCTAGTCTCACTTCTCCATACTTAGCCATTTCTTGACCTCCTCTCATTTCCTTCCATTTCTCTTAGTAACTTATCCCCAATTAATCTTATTTTCTCACGTTCCCTCTCCCACTTCCCTTAGTGTTATTTCCTCCCATTCCTTGTGGGATCACCCGCTCTTTTTCCTTATCACTCCTCACACCTGATGGTCCTCACTCCCACATTCCCCTTACTCTCGCATCCCCCCCACACCTGCATCCCCCTCTCCTCTCATCCATATTCGATAGTCCCTAAACTTAACATTTTTTCTAGGTTGTATTCCTCTTATCACATTGAAACACATGGGACCCTATCCATCCCATATAATTGATACATGTGGAAACCAATGATACTATGACATGTGGTGAGAAATCACATCATGGCACATGGAATCCTATCATACTATGACACATGGGTTATGACTGAGCATTGATTGTGACCAAAATTTTATTAATTCATGAAAATTTCCTAAGGAACGAGAGCTACACCAAAGTCTCCATAGTCTCATTTATTCCACTTTAAGAGTATGGAAAACTTTTCATTATAAACATAAAAATCCTCATCACCACAATGCATGTGCAATTTAAAAGGGTGGATTTTGATGAAGGGCTAGGATTGATCCACGAATTTGATGGACGACTGCTGAGCAATGACCTTCAAAAGTTCACAACTCAATATCTCGGCGTCCATTTTGAGCAAACCATACCTCGTTGGAAAGGTAATTCGACGAGGAATACAATGGAAAATATTTCAAGGGATGAATTTGTCCATAATTATCCAATAAATTGAAATAACAGTGAACTCTATTTTCATGACTTGTTGGTAAATTTGTTAGGAAGCTCAACTTCCTGAGGCTATAACTTGAGATATAGAACTCCAAATTTTGCTCCAAAGGACTCGTTGGAAATATGGAATGATTAATTTTCTCTTAGAATTGTTTCCATGGCTCGGAGGTCAAATATCATGCTCAAAAAACTAAAACACATTCCACTTTTGTTTAAGGTGGTCAACTTGAAAAAATGGAAATAAAATTTTATTAAATAACTTTTATTAAAAATGAAATGGTTTCCACTTGGAGGCACAAATTTCAATGACATAAATTTATTAATGAGAATGCAATAAAGCATTAATTAAAGTGATTTACTCTAAAAGGAAGCATGTGAAAAATTATAGAAGGACAAAACCCTAACTACTTCAAGAAGTTTTCAGAGCATATTTGAAAAGGCAAGAGAAAGAACCATCAAGGGGTTGGTAGTCAGAAGTTTCTACAATGGTGAAGAGCCTGCAAGAATCAAATCTCTATATTTCCAATATTTGGTGGAATGGCCTACTAAAACTTCTCTCTTTACATCTTCTTCCTTTATGTTTCTTTCCATCAAATCTTCCATGAATGTATAGAAAACATGAAGATTTGGGTCTGAGAAGTTCTTTCTCTAGAAGTCTCCAGTCATCTTCAAACATTTCAGGTCGAAAGGAGCACAATCTCTGCTTGTAAAAAGCATATGCAATTCATTTCAACTCATGCAATTGTCATTGAGACTTTGTTGAAGTTGTTCCAGTTCTCTTGTTACATACATTACTAAACTTGTCATATTGGGATATTCTTGTAAATTTCTCCTGCAAAGAACTATTTCAGGTATTACATCAATGATTTATTATACTTGAGTTGAAAGCATGTGATTTAAAATGCATTTCCCATCAAAATCATTTTTGAGTTGTAATTTTTGGATTTTCAATGAGCTATGGCTCATGCATTCTCTTTAAATTTTATGTTTGACATTTACTTGAACCATAACTACTGTAGTAAACCAAGATCACAAGAAGAATAACCATGCACAAGAACACAAGAAGTATCCTGGGAAGCCCTTCTCAACAAGGGAAGAAAACCTAGCCAATCCTTTGTTATATTCTTCAAGAAAAAGACCTCCCACGCCATCACAAACCCTAGCACACAAGAGGGTGATGTAATTCTCATAATTTCATACCACAACTTCTAAAATCATGACATGACACAATGATAAGTGTGTTTCCTCAATAGGGATTCACCTTTATTTATATAAGACTTGTCACATCAAATGATGTGTCTATTGGCACAATAAGGCCGACCTCAATAACTCAAAATATAATTAATAATTACCATATTAATTATCTTTTACATTAATTATCTTTTATACTAATTATATTTTACATTAATTATTTTTTACATTAAGTTGGGGCCGACCTATACCCTTACATTACAAATAAGGTTACACGTAAGTCTAACTCGTGAACAATATAGCAAGGGATCTCATATACCCACTGGTGCTCAGCCACTATGGGCACATCCACAGGGATGTCCACATCTCTATTTCACTGCGTCTCACAGGAGAACCACACTCACTAGTGCTCAGCCACTAGGATCACATTCACGTGTGCTCATCCATAGGCACATCCAACTCAGTAGATCTTCTTTCCCATTACATTACACAAGAGATTCATCTGGATTTTATCATCTCATCTCTCTGCTCAGAGGAGGATGATACATTGTTTCATATTTATCTTATAATGATGAACCCAGCTAATGGGAATTCATATGTTCACCTGTGTACACCAATGGAGGTTCTTCTTTTTTGTCAATTTCATGATGATCAACGAAATTCCTCGCTTGTTTTCTTTGTGGCCACCTATACCACACATTTTTTTGACGAAGTCTGCATCAATCTTTACTGTTGTATCTAATATGAGAGTATCACATATTAGTAATTATTCTCTTATGTTGATGGTCTAACTTGCTATGATTGTTTTAGTTTATCAAGGTCACGTCCATTGTTGACATTCAAAAAAATTCCAAACACATTGTTGTAGCTATCCTTGTAGCTTTTGTTTCTACTCAACACTGTTACATATTGACTTTAGATTTGTATTTTAAGGGTTTCAATATGGTCTATAAACAACATCTTCAATTCACTTAGGCAATCCATCAACACCCTTATATGTTTGTTGGGATATACACCAGCACCACCATTAAACACTTGCACCAATATATATGACATCAAATGATGGTAGAATGGAGTAATAGAACAGTGTAGATATAACTCATAAATTTGACTTGTCCACATGTCTTAGTAACTGTGTTGTCATAAGTCTGTAATGTCACTTAACTAGCCCTTAAAACTTCCCAGAATTTCCTCTTAACTTTTCTCAGGTATGTACCTCATTTATCCTGGATGTATATGTAGTTAGTATAGGTTTTAGAACAGACCTTAACCTTTACAAAAAGTTTTGAAGCTTGCATCAATATCTTCTGAGCATTTGACTATTAACTGAACCACATTCTCTAGATTAGTGGATGTTTTATTTTCACCTCTATGTATTACAAGACCACAATTTTATGAAATCTTCTTACCCCTGCTCTTCACTTCTTCTTGAAGGGATACTACATTGTCCCTTTCATATTTTAGGTGTCTAGGTTCGATGCAATGACTGACAGGGAATTAGGATAGTATTCGATGATACACTCATTTTGTTGCATGGAATACTTGCAACCCACAAGGAATTCCCCATAGATCTCTTGCTACCTTTTCCCACTAGGACAGCTTCAGAACAAGCCCAAAATTTGTTGTTGTTATAGTGTTGTTGCAGCCCTCTAGTCTTTCTATCCTAGGCCTCTAGGATATCCCTTAAATTACCCTTAAGTTGTTGCCTCAACTCTTGTACACAAGAAGTCCTTCTTCCCTCCTGTAGTTGTTGTTGTGGCCCTTTCCTAGTTGTCCAAACTCACCCAACATCCACTCCTAGGCATCATGAGCTTCCTAGAATCACTAAACACCTTCAACATTAGCTTCAAAAATGATTTCTAGCAGGCCAAGCCCTTGTACCAGCCTTCGTATAAATTTAGTATTTTTCCATAGAAAATTTAAAAAGGGGTCTGACCCTTTCCTTCACCATAGAGAATTCACCACATACACTTAGAAAAGGGTCTGACCCCTTCCTTCACCACAGAGACTTCACCACATAAACTTAGAAAGGGTTCCAGCTCAAAGACTTCACACATTCACATGTGCTCAGCCACAGGCACATCCAACTCAACATATCTTATTTCTCACTGCGTTACACAAGATAATCATCTGTAGTTCTTCTCAACTCTCTGTAAGGAGGAGGCCAACACAACATTCCAATTATGTTCTCAGATAGGAACCACACACCCAACTCAGGGGCTCTCTCTTAGGTCTGTGTCCTAGAGGATGTCTCACACAATTGTAATCATCAACAGTAATGAAGTTATCATGTAAATTTATTTGAAGGCCTGTCTATTTTTACTTCATCTTGTAAGAGTTATAGCATATTCCATGTTCATTTTATTTTACAAGAAAGGTAGAATGTTTGTTCAAAGGGGACTCCAAAACCTTGTAGACACAAATCTCTGTTGACACATTTTATCCTTTTTTTCTGTAAATTATATGATGTATATTTTTGTATTTGCATAATTGTATATAAGGGTTGTACATTTGTATATACAAGCTTTCTTGGAAGATATTTCAAGGTTTGAGCTTTAGCATTTACCCTTTACATCCATCATAGAACCATACCAAGAATATTCCAACATATCAGAGAGCAACACCACCTCTATAAAAATGTAGGGGAATATTTTATCCTTGTGAGGTTGTTGTTTGGATCTTGGCCAATATGAACATCAAAAATAAGATGAAGACTTTAAAGAGGTGTTTCAATAGATATAGGGACAAATTCATGTAGAATACGATGATGGTGAGGTTGACTATCATCTCCATAATGGATTGTTTTACAAGCTAGACAAGCTCTAAGTTCCTAAAGGTAAAATATTGCAGCTTATCAGAGAGCCCCACACCTCCAAGGTTGCAATACTTTTTGGTGTTGGGAAGACAAATGCTAACTTACAAAGGCATGTGTATTGGCCTAGAATGAAAGAAGATGTAGCTCGCTATATTAGAGTATGCATTCTTTGTTGCACTAGAAAGCCCAATAATAAGAAGTAAGGTATATACCATCCCTTACCTATACCCTCTCTACCTTGGGAAAGCATTTCCAGGAATTTTGTGGATGGTTTTCCAACAATCAAGAAGGGACATGACTATTTGTTTATGTATTTGATAGGTTCAACAAGATGTGCATTTTTATGTATTATAAAAAGACTATCAAGGGACAAGAAGTAGAAAACATGTTCTTTTAACAGGTCTAGGTGAACTTTGGGATACCAAAGAGCATCATCTTAGATAGGGATACCAGATTTCTCAGTGCCTTCTGGACTACATTTTGGGAGGATATGGACACAAAGTTGAAGATTTGAAGAGATCTACAACATTCCATCCATAGATAGATGGGCAGACATAAGTAGTCAACAAGACTTTGGTACAAATTTTGATGGGTTATAATCAGAAGCATCCAAAGGCCTAGGATAAAAATGTGATTTACATTCAATAATATTATAACAAATAAGTCCATACTTCTACTGGTAAGTCCCCTTTTGAAACTTGCTTTGTTGTATTTTCCACCTTCATCGTTGGATGTTGTTTGTGGATATCAAGGATGAGTGAGGGAAGACATCACATGAGAAGCATTGAAAGTGGAGAAATGTGTTGACAATATTAGGCAAATCCATTTTCAAGTACAAGAGACATTGAATAAATCACATGAAATATACAAGACTAAACATGATCAGAATAGAATTGAGAAATCATTCAAAGTGGGAGACAAAGTTTGGTTATAGTTGAACAAGGAAAGACTATAGGGTCCTAGTAAAAATATTAAGGTTATGTGGTATGGTCTTGAAGTATTAGAGAAGGTGGGTGATAATTCCTATAGACTCAGTCTTCCCCCATATATGCACATTTATTCAGTAGCGAATGTGGAGAATCTAAAACTCTATGAACCTTCCATGTTGGATTAGGAAATTGAGTAGCAAGTCCTATCTACCATAGAGGACTTAGCACCAGAAGTTCATGCTAATTTGGTAGAAGATACAATTTTGCAAAAGAAGTCAAGAACTATTAGACGGGGGAAACATGACCTTTGGTAGAATGGGTTGAGAGGACAACTTCCATGCAAGACAAAATGGTACTCCAGGAAGAAGCTAGAGGATAAATTTTCTCACCTCATTCAACAAAATATTTTTGGGACCAAAATCCTTCCAAAATGGAAAGGTATGATCTGAATTGGATCATTATATTATTTATCGTCTATTTTGGTACTTCATGGGTGGAAAAGTCAGAGGAATTGGCTTGCAAGGCCCATTTTAGTGGAAAGTCCTAGTTTGGAAATTTGGGGTCCAGAACCTTCCAAATCCATTTTGAGGCATCAAATTGTATTTTTGGGGTTCAAAAATTGTTGGAATAGCTCGCATCTCCTTGATATTTTTCTGTACATTGAGACCTTTCCAGGGGTGAAAAAATCACCTCAATCAAAGCTCATATGTAGAAGTGATTCCTCCTACATGTTGACCTACCGTGTTGACCACCGTGGTACTGAGTGGATACCAAATCAATATCTATTACTCACACATGTGTGGACATTCAAGAAGATTCTACAATGTCCAAAACCTCATCACTAATTAAAGGATGAGGATGCAAAATCCCTAACCCTAGATGGCTATTGGGTTATGTTAAATATCAGGCCACTAGGAAGAGAGCGAGTTCCATACTTTTAGCATTGTACTTGTTCCATTGTTGAGTAGAGCATCTAGGAGTGGGATTTGAGAAAATAACAAAGGAGGAAGTAGATTTCGTAGCAGTCGTTCAGGGCACAGTGTCATCGACAACTCCAAAATGAGTGCCCTTTTCTTTTTATTTTCATTTTCATAACTAAATAAAAGAGATCATAGCATAGGCCTCACCTTCTAGTTAGGTTTTCTCCCATATAGGGTTTCCTAGGATACATCTTGTGTCCAAGGGAGTGGATGGTGTGTTTATTTTCTTGTTCTTTCATTTTAATTTCAGTTATTTCATAAATTTAGACACTAAGATAGTAATAATTAATCTTGGATCTACCCCCGGATGGGGTGTTAGTGCGGGCCACATGGCGGGATGAGGAGGAGAGGACAGGCCAGCACAGCAAGGGACCATGTGTCGGGATCATGCCAAGACCCACCGCCTAATCAATGCATTTATTTGATTTTACGACGTCTGATGCACCATTAACGTTGGTGCGCCCGACTCCCATTGTTGTCTCCTCCATGGCTTCTCTGTTTGAGGGTGAATTTAACCCCCGCATGCAACCTGGCCCTCTTATCCCTCAGCCGCCCAGACCTAACTTACTTTGGTTTTCATCCTTCATGGTGCTCACTGCCTTCGGACTTCTCCAGGCTCTCTCCATCCATCCGAGACACTCTCTTCAGTTTTTTCCTTCCCCGTGAGCTCAGAATGTCATGGCAAAGAGGGAGACCAAGGAGAGGATCTCCATGGCATCCTCCTCAGCCCCATGTATCTATTTCTCCCCCTGGCTCGCCCTCTACGCACTCTTTGCAGCCCGAGATAGAACCTCTCGCCTCCTCCACCCCACCTGCCTCCCGGTTTGAATGTTTGGTCATCACCAATAGCTTGTCGGGATCTCTCTCATGATTCCCCGCAATTCCTTTGAATTCCCTAGCCAGTGGGCCTTCTTTTGCACCGGTAGCATGCTCTTCCTGCCCACCCTTGGAGGCGCCACCCTTTCTTCGGAATGCCCAGCACAGGACGCACTCTTCCACAGACTCCATCCCTAACTCCCAGCTACAGGACAGTCTGGCCATCCTCTATGGGTTGTTTTTTGAGCTCTGACAGGGATTGGAGGACCTTCATTTTCGACTGTAGCTTTTGGATGGGAAAACCTCGACTCTCCTTCGGATCCTTTCCACCTTCCATGGAGCTTTCCAATCCACTCCAGAAGTCGCGACAGCAACAGAGATACCCCATGCAGAGCCCGTCGACAGGAATGAACAGGTGCAATAGCTAGAAGGTGGTGACTTGGTGCAGGCCATGCACGGAGACACGGAGGTTGCGGCAGCTATGGGCAGCCACGCGCACAATCCACCCAGAGTCACTCTAACGACTGCCAACTTAGAAGGGGGAAACTTGGATGTTGGCATGCAAGTGGAAGGGAAAGGGATGCCCATCGAAGAGGAACCTTGGGACGCGGCATACCAAGTGACCTAGCCAGGTTACTTGCCAAGTGTCTGACCCCTCTGGGGATCTGATCTTTTTACTAGTTTATTTTCATAGATGTAGCCTAGTCAAATTAGCTCTGTTTATCTAAGACTATTAGACTTAGTCGACTGGATTGTTTTCAAGCTTTTGAAACTCTGGTTTGGATTTTGAAGGCCCTTTATATATAAAATATCTTACTTACAAAAAAAAAAAAAAATTAATCTTGGATCTAAGAAAATAATTTTCCTAATCTAAGATTTTGGAATATTACAAGATCTGTTGTGATGAATTGTTCCAGTGGAATATCCACTACAATTTACAAAGAACCTTTTTTAATTGTAAGAAAGACCTTAATCTCAATTTCACTAAAACATAAAATATTAGAATGTTAAACAAATGCACCAACCAATTATTTTAATTGGTGAATGGAGAAGCAGAAGGTAGAATCATCTAAGGGATTTCTTTATCATTGACCAAAGGAATATTTTGAGAAGGAAATAATTAAGCATTGTAAGATATAAATAAGAATGAACAAAAGAATCTACATGGGATACTAGAATTTGATCAAGATCTTTGCTAAATTTGGGTAGTTGAGAGAGATTCTAAGGAAAATGAGTTATGAGAACATGAGGATATTATAGGTTTTTGAGATAGTCAATGTAGGAAGGGGTTAAATTTTGGGTAAAAAATGAAAATGGACCCTATGCATATAGAGATTATGAATACTTGGTGTCATGAGTAGATGAAGGACCTACGTGGAGACTGGTAAAGTTTTTCATATGGTGATTGAATTGAGGCCCTTGATACCCAAAATTATTAGATGGACAATGATGTGGATTAAATAAAGGAGGCATAAAATCATGTGCACACTTAGGGACCAAAGGGGTTGTCCATATGTGTTTCTTGAATTTCTTTGGAAATGCATGGTAGAATTGGGAATAGATGTGTGTGTATTGGATCAATGCTGGAAAAAAAAACATAGTTACCAACTTAACGAGAACTCTCCAGAGTTCTCATTTTTTGAGAGGTTGCATTTAGTAGTTGTTTTTACCCTCATTTCAAAATGTGGTGCTATCGGACACCCATTTTTTTTTGAGGTTAAAATTACAAAAAAAAATCAACTACAGTATGTAATGTTGCAAGAAAAAACCTTAAAAGTTACCCCAAAAATGTTTGTTTTTTTGTTTTTTTGTTTTTTTTTTTTCGAATTAAAATTACAACTTGTTTAAAACCACGGCTTTGACAACTTGTACCATTGTGAACAAAAATCTGAAAACCAATCATTGAATCAAAAATTGTTGTTGCTACTAACACCCTTTTTTAATTTCAAAGTTAAAATTACAACTTGTTTGATACACTGGCACAACTAGTGTCACTGTGAATCAAAACCTCAAAATCAACAATTTCTTTAAAAAAAATGAATTCTTTAAAATGTGAATTCTTTTTTTTTAATTTTTGTTTTAAATGTGAATTCTTTTTTTTTAAATAAGATATTTTTTTAATAATAAATTTTCTTAAAAAAAACCATATTTTTAAAAAATGGGAATTTCAAAAAATTTGGGATTTCAAAAAAAGAGATATTTAAAAAATCAATTATTTAAAGAGAAAAAAGAAAATACTTTATTAACCCCAAAAAATTAAAAATTAAAAGAACTAAATACAATTATTAAAAACAAATCTTATTAAAAATAAACAAAATATATTAAAATAAATAAATTTAAAATATATATTTAAAAACAAATTAATAAAAAAACACACCAAAACAAAGCATATGGGGAGGTGTCACCCTCCCCCTCCCCATACCCCTACAACGAACCCCGTGTGGCCCTACTCCCCACCTCCCCCGTGCAATCCTTTCCCTCACCCTCTCCCCTTCGCTTGTGTGTGGTCTCCAAGCAATAGGTTTACACAACGAACCCCGTGCATCTATGTGGAGGGGGAGCAACGATATCAATTGTCAAGACCACGATTTCAAACAAGTTGTAATTGTTACCCTATAATAAAATGGGGGTCATTATAGGAGCACCAAATTTGTATTTGAGAGTCAATTTTAAGGTTATTAAGTGGAAATTTATAGGGATTTAAGACCATGGTGGTGAAAGGTTGTAATTTTAACCTCAAAAAAAAATGAGCAGATTTTGGTAGCACTAGTTTTGTATTTGAGGGTTGATTTTGGTGTTTTTAACACAAAAATATTGGCTTTTAGGTATAGAGTTCATGTTTTGAGGTCACAGTTCTCATCAAGTCGATAACTACGTTAAAAGGGGATATGAGGAAAGAATGGAGTTGAAAACCTACTCCATGGGACAACACAAAAGGGTAACTAAGAGATCACTCCATGTGGGATCACAAAAGGAGTCTTAAATGATGCTCCTAATTGAAACCATACCAATGCATGGTTGTAATATGAGGGTTTTGTTTTATAGTAACTCCAAGGGTGATAGGGGGCATGAGTGAAAGGGATATACTTTTAGAAAAAAATTGATATGAGGCATAAAATCTTGAGGAATATTTATAGGTTTTCCAATAGAGACGTGATGTTGAGATGAAGTTGAACCATAAGAGGTAAGAGAATGGATGTGTTAACCATGTTGTTTTATTGAGAGATTGTATTCCCTACACAAGTAGTAGATTGAGGAGGTATTAAGGTAAATCATAGAGTAAGAAATTGAAATCAATGAAATATGTGTAAAGAAGTTTGGAAGATATGTAGTCTACACTTAAGATTTAATGGGCTAAAATAGGCATAATAAAGGGAATCCCTCAAGTAAAAAGGGATTTTATTGGTCATTCCAAGTTTTTCATTACGAAGTATAGGTAATATTGAAAGTACTACTTCATCTTAAGTTTTTTCACACAAAATTTTCCCCTCGTTCTTCCCATGTGACAAGAGTCCTATGGTAGCTAACAATACCATAGAATATAGGTCTGATACCTTACCACCTACATGAGAACCTATTGTTAAGAGGAATCACAAATAAAGAGACCAAAGACCCAAGTTTTATCATACTGCAATGAGATTGTGGTTCAATGGTGAAAACAATGGCATGTTAGGGAACCCGCCAAGTTACAATTCCCTCGAAGACACAAATAAGTGATCATGTTTGGGTGCAAATCCTAGTTGTTTTTTGATGGAATAATACCATATTGTCATGGTAGCCTCACTGCACTTAAGTGCTTGTGTTTAAAATTTCACTTCCTGAGAGTCATTTTGCTAGCGTAAGCAAAAATTCTTGTGGTCCCTAACCTCTTCAATGAAATTGTAATGATTCTATTGAGTTATGAAGCACTTTCAAAAGGAAAAAATATTAACACCGAAATAGAAACAATATAGAAGAAGAAAAGGAGTAAAGCAATCCCACCATGATCATCAAAAAAGGTATATAGTTATTTCAAAGGATATATATAGATTGTGATTGGCCAACAAGGCAATCTTGTGGTTTCACAAGGCATATAGGTACTGCAAAAGATATCTCCAAACTACAATTGGTTGACAAGCATATAGTGACTACAAAGGATATTTGCAGACTTAATTGGCCAACAAAACAAGCTTATCCCTTCATAAGGTGTACAAAAATTGCAAAGGAAAAATGAAAAGTGATATTGGCCCTCAAAACAATCTTATAGCTTCACCAGATATAGGACCACTTGCAAAACATGAAAAGGTCATCCCCAAATCCATGTAAGGTTTGTAGAAGCCTATGAACCAACTTGTGAAATTCAATAGTGATCATGATAATTTTATATGAAATGATTGTACACTATGCACCAATATTAGTTATGATCATTGTATATGAAATTATTATGTATACTCTTGTCATTGAACTTTGATGAATTAAAAAATTATACCAATATTCTTCACTAAAAATTTTAACTTCATAATTAATACTTCAAGTAAAACCCTCTGTATTAAATTGAAATGAAGAGAAACTTACTGATTTATTTCAAAGACAAAGCAATAAATTACCACTCTTAAATTTGTGAATATACTACATCTCACTTATTAGCATCCATAATTATGATATCCAATTTTAATGTTTTTCCAAGTAACAATAACCTCAATAACAGATGGAAAAATAGTGACAAGAATGATATTCCAATTGGATAATTTTTTCAAACACGTTCAATTGTTTCAAATTAGAAATTAGTGTGATAGAAACATGTTGATCTACATTTTGTTGATCAATGTTGATACATACATAGGCATCCTTAGTCTTTTATTTTCTCCTCATTTTCCTTGTATATTCTATACTTAGTATTTTTTTCTCTTTGAAATGAGGGTTCTAAATCGGGCTACCATCAAGCCCACAAACCTGCAAGTTTGACAGAGACCCACCATGTCAGTTACCCACGTGTGCAGATTTATAAATTTACTCTGTTGTAGCTTCAACACTCGAGTTGCTCTCAAATTCTTTATACGGTCCCAAAATCCTTTGTTACAGAGTATGGAGTACTTTTTCCTCGCACCAGAACTCATATCACCTCTTTGAAGTTCATAGGGAATTATTTTTCTCTTGTAGGTTCCCATCTCCTTACCAACACCTCATTTTTGTAGTTGTAGTCTTCGTCATAGGCTCCTTTAACAATGCACCCAATCCATTACTTCGCCACAAGATCATGATTTGAAACCATGGTACAACTATCTCCTTTAACACCCTTGAAGCCCCTGGTGCTAATCTTATTTATCTTCATATGACCAACACCCAGAACCATGGGGTTAAGCATAGAGGTACATGATAAATATAGATCATCGATCTATACTCTTCAGTGGATGTCTGCCACGTATAGCAGTCCCAGGACTTCGGGACTTCACGCCCTTCTCAACAACCCAAAACTCCCAAAGTTCAGGGTCCGCAATGAACTGGACCATTGATCATGTTGGTGATCAATGGTCATGGTCTCTTCTGCCACGATATTGTTCAACGATGAATCATCGTTGATCTAGATCATGGATCGAGTCTAGACCATTGATTCTCCTTTAGTTATAGTTCAGCTCACGACGTGGGCCAACATAGAACCATGATCAGTCTAGAACCTTGCTTCCACGTGTCATCTCTTGAACGGACACCTTTAGGTCAACATGATGTATCTCATCATCAAGACTTACAACACTTCTTATCAACCAAAAACTCTCAATGGTTGTGGTCTATCATAAAGAGAACCCTTAATCAAGATCTATTGAGTTGAACCTCCACTGTAGATATCTATTGAAAAACTACCATGGTTCACCATGGGGTTGCCTATGTGGATCTGCCACATGTCACATGTTGATTAGGTTGTCACATGTCACCTAAATTCGTGACTTTCGCATGTGCCAGTTTCCAATTGGACACTGACATGTGTCACTTCTTGAATGGGCCATGTGTTATTCTCTAAGTGGTTGAATATGTCGGGATGACGTATATCGGTATCGGGACCTCAAAAATTTTAGGCCTTCCAATTCCTTAGAACCCTCGTTCTCCATGGTTTGTTGTAATGAGGATCATCGATATGGATCTAGATCAAACAACCATGATTTTCCCTTAACTTCCACGTGTATTTTAACTCCTGATACATTGTCATCCATGAATATGACTTTAGATTTGATGGTCATATTTGTTCCCATCACCGTACTATCATGACTTCTACATAATCCTTCTAACTTTGATCCAATGACTAGGAATTAAGTATGGGGCAATCATATTGCTATAAATGATCCTTCCTTCACAGTATAGGTTGATGCGATTTGGATCGTTGATCCTTCTAGTGATCAATGATCAACAAATACTGTAGCTTCTACTGTGCACCAAACCTATAACATGCAGTTCTTTTATGCACACAAACCTGCAACAAACACTCTATGAGAATCCAATCTAGACTTTGATGCCCTACACAGGAAACATAAATAAGGAGTACACAATATCAACAATGACACAAAGTATTTTTAACCTCACAAAGATTCTATTAATGAATATGTGTACATAATTTACATAGGTCTCCTCACCCTTCTCGCTTGATTTACATTCAGTTGGCCTCTAATTGTCATGTTGGCCACACTTGACCTCTTACACACTCAATTTTCCTTTCTCACTCTCTCTCTACACACACCTTCTTTCTTCAATGCTCAAAGTCTTACAAAATATACAACACATGGATGAAATATGAATGTGTTTCATATCCTATTTAGACTCCACAAAATTTTCAACTATCTCTCAAATACACAATATCCTCAAGGGATCACTCTAGGATCTCTTCTAGACCTCAAAACTCCCGATATATGTTATCATAGGGAGATTCACTTACATTTAACCAAACTCAACTAAACAAAACCTATCATATGAAATCCTTCTAGAATTTAAATAAAATATAGGAAATTACAATAATAACAAGTTAGGGAACCAATTCCATTGGTAAACTCAAAGACCCCATAGGTCTGTTCAAAAAGGTAGATTTTGGAGGAAAAAATGCTCATGCATCAGAATATTAGGGTTACAAATTTTCCATGATATCGTGATCATGTGTTCAATTTCTTCATTTCCTTTGATCTCAGTGTTTATGTTGTGACGTATTCTGTTGCATGTTTTCTTCATTGTTATCCTCCATCTTCCTAGATCCAAAAAAAAATTCTACTATTGCTCATACTATTGACTGTCCTTCTGCCTCATCTCTACCTAAGATTTTTCAGGATCCCATATCTAACTTTGCTACTTACCAGTTACCTTGCTGATTTAATCTCTCTCAATCAACTGCATTTTGTGGTTGAATGCACTTCTCTCTCCATGGTACACCCATCTAGTGTTCATCATCAGCTTACATAGCCTATCAATTTCAATGTCCAACATTGTGCTTTGTTGGTACAGAACATTGTTGCAAGATTGTTGTTGAACCTATATAGGCATAACATGTTTGGCTCTTGTTTCCATTTCTTCATCCATCTCCTTCATCCATCTTGTTGTAATAGCATTCTCTTTGTTGTCTCTTATGTCCTTAACTCCATGGAAATACCCTCCAAAGTTTGTAACTTCGCATCGGTTATGTCTTCCATTCTTCACTTCTCCAGAAGTGTTTGAGACACTCAGTTGTCTTCTCCAATCTCCTTTATTCTTCATGTAATATTGGTTTCTTTTAGAAATCTCACCTTTATCTACACCTGCATAAGAAATAAACACACTACAACAAACATTTTTCTTTTCCAATTCTTCTTAATCAATCAAGAGAATGATTGTTGATACTCCATGTTTATCTCCATCGTTTATACAGTCTATTGCTTCATGAGTTCTTATTTGAACTTATGAGTTATCCTTGGCAGTCTCCTGGTTACTTTCATCCTCCTCATTATCTCTCAAGACAATCGTATGGTCTGCACAATTCTTTTATGTGTGTAGAAGAATCCCATTTGGACAAGACAAATCTATGTCTTGACCTTCAACTTCTTCCTTCACCATGCTGCAACTAAGCATCCTTGAGGGTTTTGTGTCTGCAACTGTTATTTAGTTGTGTCCTCCTTTAGGCTTATATATCCATTCTTCCAACAACCTTAGATCTGCATCATAATCCATCAACATCGTGTCTGAATGTTGTCTTTCAGTCTCCTTATCTTCAAGGTTGTCTTCATGAACCAACTTTTCCCTATTCTCTGTAATGACGGGTTCTTCCAATTTTTCCTTCATAGATGCATAACTTAACTAAAATGATCTTGATATTGATTTCCTTCATAGGAAAATGTTTCCTCTTCTTTCTTTATGACAGATCTTTGTTTTTGTTTGTCATCACTTTCTTCAATACCTACAAACACACACTGATAGTCAATTTTAAAACCATGAGACTATGGAGTCCTTGCTACAAAATCATCAATATCTCCCATGTCCTCTCCAACAGTCTTCAAGTCTTGATTGTTGATGTGTATTGCAAGTGGATTATCCTCTTCTTCATCCAATCAATATTCAGATTGATTTTCTCCTCCATTAAGTAATACATCTATGAGATTTTTATGCTGCAATAGTTGAAAATTGTCTTCATTTGAGAGATATTCATCATCATATTTAAATTTAATGTTTTCATTCATCTTCATGATAGTTGTAGATGACTTTCTATCTTCATCTTTATCATAATATGCATACATATACCAATTATTATCTTCAAAAACATAAAACGCATTTGTTTTCATCATCTTCAATGCATCATTATCCATGAGACACTAATCCGGTTCCTCATTTGGTTTTTTGGGTATCATCTTCTTATATTGGTCTGAACACCTCCCACCAACATCTGCTTCTTCAATAATTTGATTTACAATTTGTGTGTAGTCTTCATCCTGACTACCTTCCTACATAACAAAATTATAATTATGTTATGTTTCAACTATGCTTTTAAAAATCATATTTCTACCTTCATCAACCTTTATGAAAGTCTCAATTGATTGTCTAGCTTCTTCACTTGTACAAACTGCAATCATACACAAAATATTAGTTTAAAAAACATAAGGCTTTCTAGCCTCATTTGATGTCTCTATTATCAAATATGCATGTTTATCTTTACTCTCCAAATCATCCATGAGACTTTCAACAAGATTCTCATCAACATCTTCATCATTCTCTCCAAGGAATGATCCCTTCTTTGATTCGCAGAAGTGAACTCCCTCTTCATACTCAAATACTCGAAGTTATTTCTTCAATTTGGTACATAACATGTGCTTCACTTGCAACATATGTCATTTTACCCTCTTCTTCCTTAGTGTCCAGCCATATCTATGATTTTCCTCACTTTCTTGTATGAGTTGTTCCACATAATTGAGGTGTGCCTTTAACTCAACCATTTTCTTGTCAAATTCTTCATCACTCGTCCCTTTATGCCATTTTCTCTAGCATTTTATTTCCTCTGGCTGTGGTTTTTTTCTGAACCTTTGTCATGACAATGAGTTGTCATCTTCACTTCTTCTCTTATGAGCTTCTTCATTCTCACTATGAGTTTAATCAAGCCTCCTTTGTAGCAAGTCTTTTCATCTTTCCACTCAATACCTCATCAAGATTCCTCTTGAGCTTGACCTCTGGGTATCCTTCTAGTTCTCTCCTCTAGAACCTTCTAAGAACTCCTCTAATATTCTTTGGCTTCTGCACTTATTCACTTTCTCTAATAACTTCTATTGTTCTCTTCACTTCCTATATTCATCCTAGAAGTATTTAAAACACTCCTTGTTGCAAGGTTTTGCCACAACATTCTCTTAAGAGCTTCTCTTTCTCTTCATTCTATGTCACAAATTCTACTAGCTACAATGGCTTCTACCATTCCTTCTGCTTATACCTGTAAACATAGTGTGTTTTTACCAATGTTAACACATCAAAATATATGACCAATATCTACAAGATTTGTTCAAATATATTGTTTCTTCAACATCTTCTCCCAATTATGCTTTCTGGTCAGAATGGTCTCAAATTTGTAATAATCCACTTAAGCAAATCCAATTCATTTTTGTTCTTGTCTGCACAATTCTATTCAAGTTCTCTTCTACTAAACTTTGTCTCTTGATATGTATCCTTTACAGAATTCCAAAGATCATTTACTTGCTCTGATACCAATTGATAAGATCAATTGGTGCACTTTGATACCAATTGACAGAGACCCACCAGGTCAGTTACCCATGGCTGTAGAGTTATAAATTTACTATGTTGCAGCTTCAACACTTGAGATGCTCTTGAATTATTTATACAAGCCCAAAATCCTTTGTTACAGAGTCTCGATTACTGTGTTCATTCACCAAAAGTCATTCATGATCCCTTCTGCTACATTATTGTTCAACGATGGATCAACTTCGATCTAGATCGTGGATCTAGTTTGGATCATTGATTCTCCATTAGTTATAGTTCAACTCATGACGTGGGCCACCACGAAACCTTGATCAATCCAGAACCTTGCTTCCACGTGTCGTCTCCTGAGTGAACTCATTTTTCATCAGAATGATGTATCTCGTCATCGATACATCAAGACTTAAAACACTTCTTATCAATCAAAAAAGCCTAATGGTCGTGGTTCGTTGTGAGGAGAACTGTTGATCGGGATCTATCGGGTTGAGACTCCATCGTCGATCTCTGATTAACAAATGTCAAGGTTCACCTTGAGATTTCTTATGCAGATCTGCCATGTGTCACCTGCTGACTAGGCTACCATGTGTCACCTAAATCTATGACTTTCACATGCGCTAATTTCCAATTGGACACTTACATGTGTCACTTATTGAATGGGCCACATGTCATTCTCTAAGTAGCTACATATGTCAGGATGGCGTATATCCATATCAGGACATTGGAACTTTTAGGCCTTCCAATTCCTTATAACCTTCGTTATCTGTGGTCCACTATAATGAGGATCGTTGATCTAGATCTGGATCAAACGGTCGTGATTCTCCCTTAACTTTCGTGTGTCTTTTAACTCATGATACATTTTCATCCATCGATCTAACTCTGGATTTGATGGTTAGATATGTTTCCATCATCAGATTGTAAGGAATTCTATGGAATCCTTCTAACTTTGATTGAATGGTCAGGCCTTATGTAAAACCCCAGGTTTCGAACCCCCCATTTTAAATAATGTATTGTTACAATGTTGAGAGGCCAGAGTGCCCAAACAATTATTAAAGGGCCAGTGTGCCCAAGAAATGTAATGTTTTGATCATCATTAGTAATAAACACATTGTTGGCTGCTAGACGGGCAAGGACTAGAGTTATAGGGAGCTATGGTTCCACAAGAGAGGGGGCTTGAGGGGATAAATGTTTATTACTATGTTAGTTACCCTTTTTGTCTAAGTGAGGGGATCGGTTACATGAGATTATTGGGGAAGGCCAGGAGGTTCTTGATTCCTCACGAAAATATCTAAACCCATCCTTGGTATGATTGGGAGGTTGGTTGTTGGCTCGTTCGCTCCTTAACTTCTGCATTCATACCATTCTTTCTCTCGTGCACTTTCATTCACTCACTTACCCATTCATTGATCCATCCTCACCTGCGTCTTGGCTTGGTAAAAGGAAAGGAATTTTCAAAGATTGTCCATGGTATTGTTGGATGTAGTGGTCGTTGGTGTAATCCAGCCATGACCTGAGGCCTGCATGTCTGAGATGTGTTGGCATGTGCCCTGTTTGTTCACAACTGTGAGTCCTGAGAGTTCCAGCATTGAGATTCTAGACCAGTTGTGATGGAGACCTGGAAGGAGAAGAACTACCCAAGGAACTGTGTGTGGAAGTCCATTCTCCTGGGTGGTACAGGCTGGGTAGAAGAGAGTTGGGTACTTGGATTGTTGTGGGTGTTGGGAATCTTGTGACAGCTTGAGTGTTGATTGGTTTGGGAATCCAAGTAACACTTTGGAACCATCCTTGTGGATTCATAGCCCTAGCTCAGGGGTGACACTGTTGTTGAGATTTGGAGTAGTAGTGTCTACAGTTGGGTGGAACGTCCTTGTTTTGCAGCCAGTTGGTGTCATCTTTTATAAAGATAAGTGCTCTTTGTTGTGATATTATTATCTGTATATGAATGTATTTCTCTATGTATTTTAATTATCATTTAACTAAATCTTAGATTATGCATGCTTGTTGGATATTGTTGTGCAATTCGTTAAATATTTTGTCTTATGTGTCCTTATTAATTAAAGAAGGTATCGTTAAGAGAACGAATTCCAAGGGTGGGCTTGAAGGTAGCATAGCCTGGCCTGTGGGTGGTTGGGGATGTTACAGATTGGTATCATAGCTTCTGGTTGAAACATCGAGTCGGTATGGGCTAGGTCTATTGGTCAGAGTCTCGTGGTTGAGATCGAACTCTGATCGTGAAGTTGAAAATCTCAGGAGGAATGGAGTTGTATAATATATGCAGGAGATAGAACGTCGGAGATCCTTTGTAAGGGGTTTAAAGGATCATGATTGTTTCCTGTGAATTTGGGAGCGATCACCACTGCAGGAGCAGGAGAGATCCAGGATTGTTGGATCGGAGGACTGGTGAACATGGGTCGTCTGATGTAAATAACGAAAGGGTTAAAGTCACAGTCATCAGATCCCATTGGAGAGAGAGATCAATGGCCAGGAGGCATTGTGGAGAATCAAGTTGCACGGGAGATAATTTCCCAAGGCGGTCTCGCAATGCAAACCACGGTTTCATCGAGGGGTTACATGTCAACATCAGGAGAATTGTGGGGTGAAAGGTGGGAGTACATATCAACCGTTGATTCCATAAGACACGCGTCAAAGGATCGTCGACTTCGGATGAAAGCACTCCGGGAGAAAGTGCGGGCGGAAATATTCAAACTTCTAAAGCCCGAAGAGCCGAAGAAATTCACAGTCGTTGATCTGTAGGAGGACACGCATCGAAAGATATTGAAATTTGGATGGAAGCATTCTGGGAGGAAGCAAGTGGGAAAATTTGAGATTCCTGAAGGTTGAATTCCCTAAGTGGACTAGATCTGTTGATTTGAGGTGGACGCATGGTGCCTGATCCAGAGCTTCGGGTATGGAGTACTCCGGGATAAATACGGGGTCAAAAGTGCCAAATTCCTGAAGTGCGGAGTCCTTAAGTGGATCTCAATCATTGATCATGAATAAGGATGAGGATAGGTTATTTGGTCCTGGTTGAGGGTTTCGAGGTTGCGAAGTGCCAGGAGGGAATTGGGTCGCGGTTTCGAACCTTAGTCACCTAGGGAAGTGGTTGGAATGGAGAGCCTGTGAAGAATTGAATTATGTATTGGCTAAGGGATAACGTGACAATGATTATACGGTGTCGATTGATATATATACACACTCTTCATGAATTAATAATAAAAGGACCTATAGCATTGTTGATGATTTTGCTTATCATATACTTAATTCTAACAAAATGGTCACTTTCACATTTTGCATAATTAAGAGGTTTAAGCACATCATCTCAGGATGTGTATTGAGGAAACGGAAGAAGGAGAGGGAGCCTCCAGTCATGATAAGGAGGTCGAAGGTTAGAATGCCAGAGTTGGTAATGTAGAGACGGAGTCCAATGGACGCAAGGGTAAAGGAGAGAAATAAATGTTAATAGAAACTGTAAGAAGTCTGAAAATACAAGTGCATAGCTACAAAGAAGACAACGAGAGACTAATGAGAGAGAAAATTCAGATAAATGCTCGAGTGTTGTAGAGCTTAAATTAGTTGCAGAGGCAAATGAATAAGGGCTCAAACTCAAGACAAGAGGAAGAAGGTGGGTGTTATGAAAGAAGAGATGATCATGGAAGAGTTGGTTATTCCAGAAGTGTTAGAAAAGCTCATAGATATCACTCACCTCCTTACTTAGCAAGAAATTTTTGTGCATTTGAATTTTCTTTAATCAATCAGGAGGTGTCCCTTCTTAGGCACCAAAGAAGGAGACAAGAGGTAGATAGTTTGCAAGGAGAGTTGAGGAAGCTCAAGCCACCTTCCTTTGATGGTGAAAGAGAAAGGGAAGATGATGTCGAAGCATGGTTTCTTGGGCTCAAGAGATGTTTTCAGTTGCATAACTATTCCTCAAACCTGGAAGCTAATATTTCCACCTACCATTTACATGGGAAAGTTTCAATGTGGTGGGATCAACTGAAGAAAGTGGAGCAAATTAATGAAAGTAGATCACTTGGAAGCAGTTCAAGAAGTACTTCTAGAAGGAGTACCTCTCGGAGCATTTCTATGACAAGCAAATGTAGGATTTCTTTGAACTCAGATTGGAAAGCATGAATATGGCAGAGTAAGAGAAGAAGTTCTTGGGATTGTTAAAGTATGTCAGGTTCATTGGTGATGAGAAAGTGAAAATATAGAGATTTCTAAGTGGACTTCCAGCCTTTTATAGGGAAAATATTAAGTATGATGAACCCAATACCTTGATTGAGGTCGTCAGGAAGGCTAAATACCTGTATGATCAAGGCTAGGGATGATAATCCCTACAGAAATCTTGGCAGGAAAAGAAAAATGAGAATTCCAATCAAAGGAGGAAAGGATTCAAACCTCCCTTCAATAGGAATGAGCCTAATAGAAATCATCAAGATCAGTATGCTAAGGGGGATTCCAAGAAGGAAGATTCCTTGGGAAAGAGGGGAAGACCACTAATCCAATGTTGGGGATGCAAGGAAGATCACTTGTACAAGGATTGCCCACACAGAAAAGACAGAGTGAAGACTATGCACAACCTCCAAGAGGCTACAACAGTCGAATATATGGGAAGAATCTATGAAGATTTAGATGATCGACAAGCAGAGTACCAATCCAATATGATCGAGGTGGAAGATAAGATCATAAATCAGCCTGTTGTTATTTTAATTGATTCAAGAGCAAGTCGTTGTTGCATTGATCCTAAAATAGTGGATAGATTACATTTGGAGAAAATTAAGCTTATAAAATCAAGTTTGGTTTAGTTAACCACTGGAGCCAAAAGGATAATCCATGATATGGTCAAAAGTTGTTCCATAAGTCTTAATGGTGTGAATACTAGTATTGATCTAAATATCATACCATTGGTGTCTTATGATATTCTAATTGGAATGGATTGGTTGGACAAGCATCACACTATCGTAGACTGTCATAGAAAGACATTTACCTGTCTTGATGAAGATGGAAATCAGAACAATGTGATGGATCTCTGTGGGGAGATCTCAGCCTTACAGATGAAAATATGTTTTAGAAAAGGATTTCAATTGTATGCATCTCATGAGGAACATCCTGATAACACAAAGGAGACAAGCCTCGAATATTTATCGGTACTACAGGAATTTGAAGATGTATTACAAGAAATATCAGGATTGCCACCAAGGAGGTTCTAGAAAGTAATGGATGTGATCATTTAACCATAGACAATATCACTATTTTCACCCAACCATAGGTCGAAGCCACCCCAAGCACCTTAACCTTGACAGAGAATCATTTTGGAAGAAAACCCTAGGCTAGATAGCCAAATAAGATAGCGCACTTCTCTCCAAGGATAGCACACCAAATAGGAGTAACAAGAGTTTATCAGAGAGTCTAAACCATAAAAAAGAGAGACCCTAGGCCAAAACTGAAGTCTGCTATTTGTGGCAGCTGCAATGGCAGCTCTCCTCCAAACTTGCACACAAACTGGCCAACTACAGTGCGCACAAGTGTTTCTTCTGCAGTTCTGAGAATGCCTGCCAGAATGAAGATTGGCCTCCTGTATTTATACTAAAATTGGAAAACTACCTGGGCCGACTTCTCATTCTAGGTGCCTATTTACTTAGTATATAATATATCCTTTAGCCAACTTCTTCTCTTGGAGGTCAATAACCTAATACAAATTATCCTCTTGAGTCGACTTGTCTTCTAGGGTTATTAACCAACTAATTTAGGGTTTCTTCTTGCTTCCCAGAATATTATATTCTTTTCAGGTTTACACGTGAAGGTAAATACCTCCAACAGCTACCATAATATCAACACTCCCTCCTATCTAGAGAGGTATTTGAAAGTAATAGTCTTGAGCACAAACATACCATTTACCCGGTAGCATCGACATAGTCGTATAGACTATCTCATGACTAGATCATGAGCACCATCATCACTATCAGTGTCATCAGTTGCATCATCTCTCAAAACCATACTCCATCTGAGTAATCAAACATGATGTTGGATAAGTCACTCACTCCATAGAGTGACACAAGATCCATTCTTCTAATCCGGACATATGTCCTAGAAGAATAAATGTTCTGAACCATTTTCCGTCTGGGAAGTTTATGTCCATTGATCATCCATATAGATGATAATCATTTCCAACACTATTGATAGTCTTCAAGGTGATTGGAACAATTTCATTCAATAGAACACAATTGTGTCTATCCATAGTAGCACACAACTACAATCTAGTGGTACACTGCCACACCAAGTATCACACGGATACTTGATCAGTGACATATAGTCACAATCAGTGGAACACATCCACTACAGTAGTATACATCTATTGTCCGGAGACATACAGTCTACATAACAATCATATCATAAACCTTCACATAAATAATTGTTATGATATATAAACTGAATCATATGGGTTATTCTTCCACTCACATCTGTGAGATATGGAAGAGCATCTTCCCTAAGAAAGTAAAACATCAATGATGAGTTATCCGGACTATTCTTCTCAAGCAATGAAGAATAATTGTCTCAATTTCTGAGCATGGACCATTCACCTATCTGGGCCATTCCTCTGGCACTAAACAAAGTGCAACCTGGAGAGAATGAATCTACCCTAGGGAATACCTATCCCTGATTGTTGAACCTGGACCATTCGCCTATCTGGGCCATTCCTTCGGCACTAAACAAAGTGAACCCTGGAGAGAATGAATCTTCCCTAGGGAATGACTGTCCGGACCATTTCCTAAGGAAATGATTTTTCTACACCAACCTCCAAAATAGACCATTCTTCGAAACTACTCACAACTGTGAGCTTTGAAATAATGATTGTCCGGTGAGGTGGACCAGTCTTCTTGACAACTACTGAGAGTGATCGTCAAGAAGAGAGATTTTCCTAGACCATTCCCTATGTTAAACACAAGGGGAATCATTGTCTATGGTACATCATCAATCGATCGAACCATTTTCATTATGAAAATGACCGTTCGATCTGGACCATTTTCTGAACTGGAAAATGTCTGTTCGTCAGAAATCGCAACCCACTTTCCGAACTGGAAAGGAACTGCTCGTCCTGGACCATTTTTCAAACTAAAAAATGACTATCCATAAATCAATAACACATCAGTGCTCCCTCCCAACCTAGGATTCATCTCTTCCTTTTTCAATAAGGAAGTCGTCTCCATGAGCTCCATCTTGAGTACACAGACTCTTTCATCTTGAACAGAGGCTTTACCAAAATGTTTTCTTATCTTCTCATCTGTGAAGATATATATTGGAGAACCACTTCTCCTTTATGGAATTCATCATGGAGAATGTAATGCTTGATCACAATGTACTTAGATCTTTCTGGAACACCGGTTTTTTGAAGGCTTCATATAGCTTTCATCATCATAGTTGAATTCATCTCTTTTATTTCCCGCTAGCTCATAACATCATGTCAAGGGTCAAACTTGGAACATATCCAAGTGGTACTTCTTCTGTCATCATGATATATTTGTCATGGATTGGCGATCCATCATCCTTGAATTATGAGTAACCATTCTGATACAGTATCTTTGTTATAGAAGGTTTTTCACCATGCTTTTGTTGTGCATTGTAGGTTTCGCACTAAGTTGTTTGAATCCATACAAAACCTTCTTCCATCTGCATACAAGAGTCTCTTCCTGGTATACCTCAAAGCCTTGAGGTTGTTATACATATGTTCTTTGTTCAATTATTCTGGAGAACAATCTTTGCATTCATCTGATGTAAACTCCAACCCATGGATATTGCGAACGATATAATGGCTCATGTAGAGGTATGTCTGGTTTACTATAACAAGCAATCTTCATAGTCTTCTCCCTCCATATGGGAGAAACCTCTAGTTCTGGATCTTGCAATTCTTACATTAATAAGTCTTCCATATATTGTTCTTCATCACAAATTTCATTTCCTCTGCTTGATTTATTTTAGTGAGTTCAGGTCAGGCTGGTAGTCTTGTGATTCTCGATACAATGACTAGGTGTTTTGTCTTTTCTTTCTCTTTTGGAATCTTCATGTTCTTCCTTATGTTTTTCTTTAGCTCTTAGGTCCATGGAGTTTTCTATAGATTACATGCCCTAAAGATTCCAACTGCTTCCTTTCATCATAGGATCATGGATGTGGATGGACAACCAGGGATACTTTAAGGCTTCTTTTCAAAGAAGACTTCTTCTAAGGTCAAACTGAACACGTGATTCTTTTTCATGGTTGCTTCCATGGATAGATACTTCATCATCTTCAATGGATCATATAATTTAGGGTTAGATCCCTCCTAATCCTTGCTTCACGCATGAATGCATGCTCTTCTTTTTGGAAATATATAATTGGCTCTCTCCATAGAGGAGATTTCATGCTTTCGTCTGCATCCTTATTGCCTTCTGCAAAGTGTCACGAATATTTTTCTAATTTCATCTTGATTTTTGACTTCTTTATGTCTTTACTTCTTCTAGGTTTCTTCAAGATTGATTATGATTTCGGCTTATCTTGCAGTTGTTACTTATGTAATATCTTCCACATGAATTGTTACCAGGGGTTGTTGATGTACTTCATCCTTTCATGTGTATTGTCTCACTTGTATTCATAGTGATAGAAATCCTTATCTTGTTGATATTCCATAGGTATAGTTTCTCTTGGAACATATTATCTTCTAGGAAATAGATATGCAAGATATGTACAGAAAACATGGTATGTACAAGAACTATGAGGAGTATTGTTACCTTGTCTTAGAATAAGAAGTATGTTTTATCCTACTTTGACTTCTTTGAGGGTTCCCTTTCTTCGGCAACTGATGCTTCGTGTGTTTCCATCCTTTTCCTTAACTCGGGACAATGATTCTTGTAGTGACCATATTTTCGACAGTTGAAGCATTGTATTTTGGACATATCTTTCTCTTGATTTGCTTTCTTCCTTGAGCCAAACTTATTTTTATTCCTGAAGTTCTTGAACCTTGATGTGAAGGATTTATCATCATATATCTTTTGAGGTTTCTCTTTTGCACTAATCCTTGATTCTTCTTGTGCAGAGAAAGTCCAAAGTTCTTCAAATGTGGGATACTCCTTCCTTGTGTTCATGCTTGCGTCAAATGAATCTCATTTCTTGGGAAGACTAATGAGTACTATATTTACCAGTTCCTTTTCTGAAATGATCTCTTTGATATCTTGTAGTTGATCTCTTAACTGAGATATTCTCACAAAGTATGATGTTATGATGTCACCATCATTCATCTTCATGTCATAGAGCTCATTCTTCAGACTCATTACTTGTCTGATGTTTCTGACTGAGAAGAGGTTTGTTAGGGCATCATACATATTCTTAGATGAGTCAATATGGGATATGTAGGGTATCAAGTGGTCTTTTATAGAGTCCACTATGATACTCATGGCATTGATGTCATTGTCTTTGAGCTTCTCCATGACTGCAACGTTCTGAGGTTCCTTCTCTTTTCCTTCTTCAAACTATGGTTCCACAATCTTTCCTTTCATGATATCCAACACTTTATTCTTGGAAAGGATGAGATAAATCCTTGTCTTCCATGCTATGAAGTTAGAATCCCCTTCTAACTTGTTTTCTGAATTCATAGAGTAATTCATAATTGCTTTGACTTGGTCAACCCTTGATTTTGACCAAAAACTCAAACTTGACGTCTTAGCTTGCTGAGAGCACCAGGAGATGTGTTAGGCTAGGGCGCACTAGGATATCCAGAAACTAGGTCAATATCTTCACTTAAGGTGCCTCAACAAGAGGGTTAGGGTTTTGTTGTTGCAGCAAGAACTGGTTGCAACTGCAACTATAACTGAGCAAATCCTCCCAATCTATCTTCCAGCAGTTAGACTGTCTGGAGATAATGTGGACCCATAACCTATTAGAAAGTAATTGATGTGCTCATTTAACCATAGACAATATCACTATTTTCACCCAACCATAGGTCGAAGCCACCCCCAAGCACCTTAAACTTGACAGAGAATCATTCCAGAAGAAAACCCTAGGCTAGATAGCCAAATAAGATAGCGCACTTTTCTCCAAGGATAACGCACCAAATAGGAGTAACAAGAGCTTATCAGAGAGTCCAAACCATAACCAAGAGAGATTCTAGGCCAAAACTAAAGTCTGCTAGTTGCGGCAACTGCAACGACATCTCTCCTCCAAACTTGCGCACAAACGGGCCAACTGCAGTGCGCACAAGTGTTGCTTCTACAGTTTTGAGAATCCCTGCCAGAATGAAGACTAGCCTCTTGTATTTATACTAAAACTGGAAAATTGTCTGGGCCAACTTCTCATTTTGGGTGCCTATTTACTTAGTATATAATATTTCCTTTAGCCGACTTCTTCTCTTAGAGGCTAATAACCTAATACAAATTATCCTCTTGAGCCAACTTGTCTTCTAGGGTTATTAACCAACTAATTTAGGGTTTCTTCTTTCTTCTCGAAATATTCTATTCTCGTCAAGTTCACACATGGAGGTAAATACCTCCCACAGCTACCATAATATCAACATGAGGGAGATAGATTTCTCAATTGATTTAGTGCCAGGAGTTGCTTCAATGTCAAAAACACCTTACAGAATGAGCACACCAGAGTTAAAAGAATTACAAATGCAGTTGGAGGAATTGTTGAATAAAGGGTACATACATCCAAGTGTTTCACCTTGGGGAGCACCAATACTTTTTGTCAAAAAGAAGGATGGAACCTTGAGGTTGTGTATTGACTTTTGACAATTGAACAAGTATACTATAAAGAACAAGTATCCTCTACCCCGAATTGATGACCTCTTTGATCAACTAAGAGGAGCAAAGATATTTTCAAAGATTGACCTGAGGGAAAGATACCATCAGGTAAGAATCAAGGAAGAAGACATTCATAAGACAGCCTTTAGGACCAGGTATGGGCATTATGAATTTGTAGTGGTGCCATTTGGACTAACCAATGCACCAGTTGTCTTTATGTGTGTAATGAATGGCATATTCAGAAATTATTTGGATAATTTCATCATAGTATTCTTGGATGACATACTTATCTATTCTAAGTATGAAGAGGAGCATGAACATCACTTAATATTGGTATTGCAAGTGCTGAGAGAACATCAGTTGTATGCCAAGTTGAGTAAGTGTTCTTTTTACCAACAGCAGATCCATTACTTGGGACACATTATTTTAGAGCAGGGCATAGCAGTAGATGAAGAGAATATTGAAGCCATTAGAGGATGGCCAACACCCATAAATGTGGCAGAAAACAGATATTTTATGGGATCAGTTGGTTACTGTAGAAGGTTCATAATAGGGTTCTCTAAGATTTCTCATCCAATCACTTCTTTGCAAAAGAAGGGAACTGAATTCGAATGGACACCTAAGTGTGAAAATAATCTTAATCTGTTGAAGGAATTACTTACTAGTGCACCTGTGTTAAAGATTGTTGACCCAAATGAAGGTTTTGTGGTATGTACAGATGCATGTAAGGAAGGACTTGGGGGAGTCCTCACGCAAAATGGACATGTCATTGGATATGATTCCAGAAAGATTAAGGAACATGAGAGGAACTATGCCACCCATGAATTGGAACTTGTTGTCATTGTTCACGCCTTGAGGATGTGGAGGCATTATCTCATGGGGAAGAAATTTGAATTAAGGACAGGCCACATTGGCCTGAAGTATTTTTTTTAACAACCAACCCTGAATGCTAGGCAAACCAGATGGATGGAATTTTTAAGTGAATATGACTTCGATATCAAGCATAACAAGGGAAAAGAGAATAAATTTTTCGATACGCTTAGTAGAAGAGTACATCTCATGCTTGCTATTGTTTTTAGTATGAATCAGTAAAACTTGAAGAGAGTAATTTTATATGGTCTTGTTACAGATAAGCATTACCTACAGGTAAAGGAAATCTTACAGCAAGGAGATGTACAACAAAAAATAAAGGAGTATGAGATAAAGTAAGATGGATTACTCATGCATAAGAATAGAATCTATGTTCCTAGCCCTGGAGAACTAAGAAATTTGGTACTGAAGGAAATGCATGATGTTCCTTATGATGGACACCTTGGTTACCAGAAAACGATTACAGTCATAAGAAGCCAATTCTTTTGGCCGAGAATTAAAAAGGATGTTGTTGATTACATCGCTCGATGTATGGAATGTCAGAAGGTGAAGGCTAAGCATAAACACCCAGTGGGTTTGCTGCAACCATTTCCAATCCCAGAGAAGAAATGGGAGGTGATAACTATGGATTTCATCACTAAATTACCCAGGACAGCAAGGCAACATGATTCAATCATGGTGGTGGTTGAAGAATTAACAAATTATTCTCATTTTGTTCATGTAAAAACAACACATACAACAGCTAATATTGCAGAAATTTTCATGAAGGAAATTTCTAGGTTGCATGGGATACCTAGAACAATTGTCTTGGATATAGATACCAAGTTTTCCTCCAACTTATCAAGAGGATTGTTTAAAGGATTTGTCACAAATCTAAATTTTATCACAGCATACCATCCATAGTCATATGGGAAAACAGAGAGGGTCAACCGAGTAATTGAAGATATGTTAAGAATGTATGTGATGGATAAGCCATCTAAGTGGGAAGATTACTTACACTTGGTTGAGTTTGCATATAATAATAGGTATCAAGCTTCATTGAGAATGATCCCATTTGAAGCCTTGTATGGTAGGAAATGCAATACTCCAGTGATCAGGACAACCCGATAGATCGAGTGGTACTTGGGCCAAAGTTTCTCAAGGAGATGGAAGACTAGATCGTTAAGATCAAGCAGAATTTAAAGGTAGATCAAGATAGACAGAAATTTTATGCAGATAAGAACAAGGCGTCTAGAGAATTTAAATTAGGGGAGCATGTACTTTTGAAAGTGAAGCCCAAGAAAATCTCTTTGAAATTGGGTAGTTGTACAAAGCTGGCATCCAGATTCTGTGGTCCATTTGAAATATTGGACAGAATAGGGCCAGTTGCATACATCCTTGCATTGTTTTCTTCCATGAATGTGCATAATGTATTTCATGTATATTTACTAAATAAATATGTACATGATCCTAACCATGTTATTGATTGGTGTCTAATTCAGGTAGAGACAAAGGGAGAATTTCAGGTTCATCCAATGCGGGTGTTGGAAAGAAAGGTTAAAGGCTCTGGAATCGAGTTATAGAGTTGGTAAAGGTTCAGTGAACCTACTACGGTCCTGAAGATGCTACATAGCAGCATGAAGATGTCATGTGGGCAGAGTACCCACAACTTTTTTAATAAACTTTGAGATTTTGGTCTCTATTTTGTATATGCACTGAGGAAAGTGCCAAAATAAGGGGGAGGAGATGTAACACCCCAGGTTTTGAACCCCCTATTTTAAATAGTGTAATATTGTTACAATGTTGAGAGGCCAGAGTGCCCAAACAATTATTAAAGGGCCAGTGTACCCAAGAAATGTAATGTTTTGATCATCATTAATAACAAACACATTGTTGGTTGCTAGACGGACAAGGACTAGAGTTATAGGGGGCTACGGTTCCACAAGAGAGGGGGATTGAGGGGATAAATGTTTATTCCTATGTTAATTACCCTTTTTGTCTAAGGGAGGGGATCATTTATGTGAGCTTCTTGGGGAAGGCCACGAGGATCTTGATTCCCCACGAAAATACTTAAATCCATCCCTGGTTTGATTGGGGGATTGGTTGTTGGCTCGTTCTCTCCTTCACTTCTGCATTCATACCATTATTTCCCTCACGCACTTTCATTCACTCACTTACCCATTCATTGATCCATCCCCACCTGCATCTTGGCTTGGTAAAGGGAAAGCAATTGTCGAATACTATCCATTGTATTGTTGGTTGTAGTGGTCGCTGGTGTAATCCAGCCATGACTTGAGGTCTGCATGTCTGAGATGTGTTGGCATGTGCCCTATTTGTTCACAAATGTGAGTCCTGAGAGTTCCAACATTGATATTCTAAACCAGCTGTGTTGGAGCCCTAGAAGGAGAAGGATTGCCTGAGGAACTATGTGGCAGAGAAGGGTGGAGTTCCATTCTCTTGGGTGGTACAGGCTAGGTAGAAGAGAGTTGGGTACTTGGATTGTTGTGGGTGTTGGGAATCTTGTGAGAGATTGAGTGTTGACTGGTTTGGGAAGCCAACTAACACTCTAGAACCCTCCTTATGGATTCATAGCCCTGGCTCAGGGGTGACACTATTGTTGAGATTTGGAGCAGTAGTGTCTACGGTTGGATGGAACATCCTTGGTCTGAAGCCAGTTGGTGTCGTCTTTTATAAAGATAAGTGCTCTCTGTTGTGATATTATTATCAGTATATGAATGTATTCATCTGTGTATTTTAATTATCATTTAACTAAATCTTAGATTATGCATGCTTGTTGAATATTGGTGTGCATGTCGTTAAATATTTTATCTTATGCGTCCTTATTAATTAAAGAAGGTATCGGTAAGAGAACAAAGTCCAAGGTTGGGCTTGAATGTAGCATACCCCGACCTGTGGGTGGTTGGGGATGTTACAACTTAAATGTGGGGTGATCCTATGGTTATAAATGATCCTTCCTTCACAATATAGCTTGATGTGATTTGGATCATTGATTCTTCCAGTGATCAACGATCAATGGCTACTCTAACTTCTACTGCACACCAAACCTGTAACATTCAGTTCTTTCCTTCACACAAACCTGCAACAAACACTCTGCAAGAGTCCAATATGGACTTTGATAGCCTACATAGGAAGCATACATAAGAAAGAGTACACAATCTCCATGATGACACAGAGGATTTATAAACTCATGAAGATTCTATTAATGAATCTGTGTACACAATTTACATAGGAATCCTCGCCCTTCTGGATTGATTTACATTCAGTTGGCCTCTAATTGTTTTGTTGGCTACACTCAACCTCTTACACACTCAATTCTCGTTTCTCACTCTGTCTCTACACACACCTTATTTCTCCAATTCCTGGAGGCTTACAAAATATACAACACGTGGTTGGAATTTGAATTGGTTTCAGATCCTACTTAGACTCCACAAAAATTTCAAGGATCTCTCAGATCCACAATATCCTCAAGAGATCACTCAAGGATATCTTCTATACCTCACAACTCTTGAGATCTGATATCATAGGCAGATTCACTTACATTTAACCAGACTCAATTAAATAAACCTTGTCCTATGCATTCCTTTTAGAATTCCAAGAAAACATAGGAAATTACAATAATAACAAGTTAGGTAACCAACTCCCTTGGTAAACTCAAAGACCCCCTAGGTATGTTCAACAAGGTATATTTTGGAGGAAAAGATGCCCCTAAATCAGACTCCCAAGGTTAAAAAAATTCCATGATCTCTTGAACATGTGTTCAATTGCTTCATTCCCTTTGATATCAGTGTTGATGTTGTCACATGTTCTGTTGCATGTTTTCTTCATTATTATCCTCCATCTTCCTGAATCCCAAATTTTGTTGTATTTTTGTTCATACTATTGGTTGTCTTGTTGCCTCATCTCTACCTAAGATTTTCTAGGATCCCATATTTGAATTTGTTTCTTACCAGTTACCTTGCTGATGTAATCTCTCTTAGCCAACTACAGTTTGTGATCGACTGCATTTCTCTCTCCATGGTATCCCCATCTGGTATTCATCATCATCTTCAATATCCTATCAATTTCAATGTCCATCTTTGTGCTTTGTTGGTACAGAACATTACTGCAAACTTGTTGTTGAATCTCTATAGGCATAACATGTTTATATATTGATGCCATTTCTTCATCCATCTCCTTCATCCAGCTTGTTGTAATAACATGCTCTATGTTTTCTATGATGTCCTTAGGTCCATGGGAATACCCTCCAAAGTCTGTAACTTCTCCCAAGTTATGTCTTCCATTCTACACTTCTCCAGAAGTGTTCGAGACACTCAGTTGTATTCTCCAATATATTTGCGTCTTCATGTAAGATTGAATGCTTTCAGAACTCTCACCTTTATTTGCACCTGCACAAGAAATAAGCACACTACAAAAAACTTTTTTCTTTTCCAATTCTTCCTCATTAGTCAAGAGAATGACTATTGATTCTCCATGTTTATCTCCATCGTTTATGTAGTTTTTTTCTTCAAGAGTTCTTCTTTGAACTTATGAGTTATCATTGGAAGTGTCTTGGTTACTTAATCCTCCTCATTGTCTCTCAAGACAATCCTATGGTCTACACAATTATGTTGTGTGTGTATAATGATCCTATTTTTACAAGACAACTCGATGTCTTGACTTTCATCTTCTTCCTTCATCATGTTGCAACTAAGAATACTTGAGGGTTCTATGTCTGCAATTTTTATGCGGCCTTCTCCTCCTTTAGATTCTTTATCCATTCTTACAACAACCTTATATTTGCATCATAATCCATCAACATCGTGTATGAATACTAACTTTTAGTCTCCTTATCTTAAAGGTTGTCTTCATGAACCAACTTTTCCTTATTCTCTGTAACAACAGGTTCTTCCAATTATTCCTTCATGGCTAGATAACTTAACTAAAAATGATCTTGATCCCGATTTCCTTCATGAGAAAATGTTGCCTCTTCTTTCTTTATGAAAATGTTTCCTTCACTTTCTTCAATACCTGCAAATTCACACCAATAGTCTATTTTAAAACCATGAGACTCTCCAGTATTTGTTGCAAAATCATCAATATCTCCCATGTCCTCTCCAACAGTCTTCAAGTCTATATTGTTGATGGGTACTGCAAGTGGATTCTCCTCTTCTTTATCCAATCGATCTTTAGATTGTTTTTCTCTTCCATTACGTAATACATCTATGAGTTTTTTCTACTACACTAGTTGAAAATTGTCTTCATTTGAGAGATATTCAACATCATATTTAACTTTAAGGTTTTGATTCATTTTCATGACAGTTGTAGATGACTCTCTATCTTCATATTTCTCATAATTTGCATACATATACCAATTATTAACTTCAAAAACATAAGACTCCATTGTTGGCATCATCTCCAATGCATCATTATCCATGTGACACTCATCAGGTTCCTCATATGGTTGTTCAAGTATCATCTTCATATACTAGTCTGAGCACCTCCCACCAACATCTGCTTCTTAATTAATTTGATTTTTAAGTTGTGTGTAGTCTTCATCCTAACTACCTTCATGAACACAAAAAAATTGATTATGTTCTACTTCAACTATTCTTTTAGAAAGCATATCTCCACCTTCATCAACCTTTATGACAGTCTCAGTTGACTATCCATCTTTTTCTCTTGTACAACCTGCAATCATACACAAAATATCATTTTAAAAAACGCAAGGCTCTCTATCCTCATTTTATGTCTCTGTTATCAAATATGCATATTGATCTTTACTCTCCAAATCATCCATGAGACTTTCAAGAAGCCTCTCATCAACATCTTCATCATTCTCTCCAAGGAATGATCCCTTCTCTGGTTCACAGAAGTGAACTCCCTCTTCATACTAAGATACTCGGAGTTCTTTCTTCAATATAATACATAACATGTGCTTCACTTGCAACATATGCCATTTTACCCTCTTCTTCCTCTTTTTTTTGACAAAAACGGTTATGTTGCATTAATCGGCATTCTGGCCAACCAGAATCAGAAAGTTACAAATCTGAAGAAGGTTGGTGACCTCTAATAGTGTTGCCAACCTTCTTGTGAATGTCTTGGGAGACCAATCCCCTCTGCTCCTTGAGCTAATTCGATAATATGACAAAGAATGCGTACATGAGTAAATTCTCACAAACTGTGAGCATAGCAAAAGACAGAAGCAAATCATTATACCGAGGGGGCTGAAATTTTCCCCTTAATGTAGGGGTCCATATTTTTCTGAGAACCTAAAAAAATGTTGGAGGTCGCCTCCTTTTCTCTGCGTGCTTTGTTGGTCCTTCGCCCGCGGGTAAGGGGTGGAGACGGGGCTGAATTGTCTTCAGGTTCAGAAGTTCCCCCAGAGCCTCTAGAGGGGACTGTAACAACCAGACCTGCATGGGCAGAGGGTTCCGGATCTGAAGCCTGAATTTCTCTCGCTGCTACTGAATCTGGGGGGGTGGATTCTGGAAGGCTTTCGTCTGCTGGAGGATCTTCCTTGACTGCGGTTGCTTCTGGTTCTAGGGCTTCATCTTCCTTTAGCGCATCAAAACTGTTTTTATTTTCTAGAGTTGCCTCTACTGAATAAGTGGCCTTCGGGGCCTGGGCTGGTGGGTCATTTCTCCTTGACTGCCTTCGTCGGTTAGATACTAGCTGAAAATCATCTGCTTTTCCTGGCCCCGGTTCCTCAGAGGCTTTGGGGCAGTTTCTTGCGAAGTGACCGTAAGCATGGCACCAGAGGCACTTAAAAGGTATCTGCTCATAGTCTAGCTCTTGGATATGGCACCATTCCCCCAGGGAGATCTTAATGGCTTATGGAAGACCTTTCTCGAGGTTAACCTCAACACAAATGCAAGCGCAGGTATACTGGTCCCCTTTCGGCTCCGCGTTGTCCAGGAAATGCCCAAGCGTATTTCCAATGTCCTCCAAAGAGCTTGTCCCCCAGAGATGCAAGGGAAGGTGAGGCAGCCTAACCCAAACAGGGGTTGCGGTGATCTCGGCTTCGGGATTGAAGTCAAGAGTCCAGGGGGCTAATAACAGTCCTCTCGACCCCATGAAATAGGGTCCAGATCTGAAAACTAGATCACAGTCCTCTTTGCTCAAGAAACTGAAGATAAAAAAACCCCTGCCTACTGCAAACAGAGAAGCTTTTCCCTTTATCAGCGGTTTCCAACGATCATCCATCCATGCCTCCACCATTTTGGGGCTAGGCCATAACCCCGTAAACCTTCTGATGAGGGCCTTTTCTGCTAGAAGGAGGGAAAGAGTGCAAGGTTGCTCTGGAGATAGCTCCAGAGAAGGGATCTCCTCCATCTTCTTAACAAACTTAGACGAGAGAGAAGGCTTGGATTTGGGTTCTGTCGAGCAGACTAACACTTTGAATGCTTCCAAAGGGTCTTTGCCCCTCTTGGCAGTCGGATCTGGGGCCATCGTAGCTGACCTCCAGCAACAAGAAGACAAGTAGCGGCAGCAAACCAAGACCACTGCACCAACACGCATGCAAAATGCAGGTTAACTCAGGCCATGCAGGAACACTCAGGGCCGCCAAAGAATCGCGACCTTCAGACCTTCAAAGTGGGAGACACCGCCATTGAGCCAAAACGAAGCACTGCTGGCAGCGAGAGCATCCAGAAAACATCGACGGATCAGGAAATGGAGCGAGGTGTTGGTCAATCTAAGCCTGGCCGCAGAGAGGGTCGAGGCTGCCTGTGCGTGTGGCTAGGGTTTCCCATTAAACACATCACCAATACGAGAAAATCTCAGAATCCTCCTCTTTTTTCAGAACTGCTTTGAATTGTATTAAAATCCCTTGCAATAATATACTCCCTAAGCAATGTTAACATGTAGTGCTTTGATTTTTAATGTCTCCTTTATGGAACACCAGGTTCAAAAGGTTTCTACAATAGTTTCACCTTTCAAATGGTTCCTCATCCCTATCATTCTTTCCATCTCTTTCTATACCTCCATGGTATTACCCTCTTCTTCCTTAATGTCCAGCCATATCTATGATTTTCCTCACTTTCCTGTATCATTTGTTCCACATAATTGAGTTGTGCCTTTAAATCAACCATTTTCTTTTCAAATTCTTCATCACTCATCCTCTTTATGCCAACTGATCTAGAATTTTCTTTCCTCTGGCTGTGGATTTTTCCTGAACCTATGTCATGACTATCAGTAGCCATATTTACTTCTTCTCTTATGAGCTTATTCATGCTCACTGTGAGCTTCATCAAGCCTCCTCTGTAGCATGTATTTGCATCTTGCCACTCAATACCTCATCAATCTTCCTCCCAAGCTTGACCTCTGGGTATCCTTTTAGTTCTCTCCTCTAGAACCTTCTGAGCACTCCTCTTCTCTTCTATGGTTTCTACACTTACTTACTTTCTATGTGAACTTCTATTGTTCTCTTCACTTCCAATATTCATCCTAGAATTATTTACAACACTCATTGTTGCATGGTTCTGCCACAAGATTCTCTTAAGATATTCTCTTCCTCTTCATCCTCTCTCACAACTTTTATTGGCTACAATGGTTGTTACCATTCCTTTTATTGCTACCTGTAAAAATAATATGGTTTTACCAGTGTTAACACATCAAAATATATGACCAATATATGCAAGATCTATTCAAATATCTTGTTTCTTTGACATATTCTCCCAATTCTGCTCCCTAGTTGGAATGGTCTCAAATCTACAATAATTCACTTAAGGAAATCCAATTCCTTTTTATGCTTTTCTGCACAATTATATTCAGTTTCTCTTCTATTAAACTTTGTCTCTTGCTCTATATCCCTTACAGAATTCCAAAGAGCATTTACTTTCTCTCATACCAATTGATAAGATCAATTGGCATGCTCTGATACCAATTGATAGAGACCCACCAGGTCATTTACTCATAGGTGCGGAGTTATAAATTTACTCTGCCGCAACTTCAACACTAGAGCTTCTCTAAAATTCTTTATGCAGGCCCAAAATCCTCTGTTACATAGTCTAGAGTACTTTTTTCTTGCACTAGAACTCGTCTCGCCCATTTCAAGTTCATAGGAACTTAATTTTCTCTCGTAGGTTCTCACCTCCTTACCAACACCTCATCTTTTTTTTCTAGTCTTCATCACAGGATCCTTTAACAGTGCAACTAATCCATTACTTTGCCACAAGACCATGGCTGAAAACATAGTCTAAATGTCTCCTTTAATTCCCTCGAATCCCCTGGCGCTAAGATTCTTTATCTTCATATGACCAACACCTAGAACCATAGTCTTAAGCATGAAGGTACGTGATCATATTGGATCGTCGATATATACTCTTCAGTGGATGACTACCACGTATAGTAGTCATGGGATGTTAGGAATTCACGCCCTTCTCAACAACCCAAAACTCTCGACTGTCGCAGTCTGCAATGATCTAGACCGTTGATCCTGTTGGTGATCAATGGTCACAATCTTTTCCACTATGGTATCGATCAATGATGGATCACCGACGATCTAGATCTTAGATCCAATCTGGACCATCGATTCTCCTTTAGCTATAGCTAAACTCATGACCTAGGCCAGCACAAAACCTTAATCAGTCTGAAACCTTGCTTCCACATGTTTTCTCCTGAATGGACACCTTTATGTCAACATGACATATCTCATCATCGGGACATTGAGACTTACAACACTTTTTATCAACCAAAAAATCTCGATGGCCACAATCCTCCATAAGGAGAACCATTTATTAGGATCTATCGGCTTGAACTTTCACCGTCGATCTCTGCTGAAAAACTACTAGGGTTCACCATAGGGTTTCCTATGGGTATCTTCCACGTGTCACCTACTGACTAGGATTCCATGTGTCACCTAAAATCGTGACTTTCCCACACACCAATTTCTTATTGGACACTCACATGTGTCACTTCCTGAATGGTATATGTTTCATTCTCTGAGTGGTTGCATATGTCAAGATGACGTATATCAGTATCGGGACATCGAAACTTTTAGGCCTTCCAATTCTTTAGAACCTTTTATTTCCATGGTTCGTTGTAATGAGGATCGTCGATTTGGATCTAGATCGAATGATTGTGATTATTCCTTAACTTCTATGTGTCTTTTAACTCCCGATACACTATCGTATGTTGGTCTAAATCTGGATTTGATGGTCAAATATGTTCTAGTCATCGAACTATCATGACTTCTACATAATCCTTCTAAATTTGATCCAACGACTGGGACTTAACTATGGGGAAATCCTACGGTTATAAATGATCCTTCCTTCATAGTACATGTTAATGTGATTTGGATCGTTGATCCTTCCACTGATCAATGATCAACAACTACTATAGCTTCTACTGTGCACCAAAGTTGTAACATTTGATTCTTGCCTACACAAAAACCTGCAACAAACACTCTGTGAGAGTCCAATCTGGACTTTGATATCCTACACAGGAAACATATATAAGAAGGAGTACACAATCTCCACAATGACACAGAGGATTTATAACCTCACAAAGATTCTATTAATGAATATGTGTACATAATTTACATAAGCCTCCTTTCCCTTCTGTCATGATTTACATTCAGTTGGCCTCTAATTGGCTTGTTGGCCACACTCAACCTCTTACACACGCAATTACCCTTTCTCAATCTATTTCTACACACACCTTATTTCTCCAATGCCCAAAATCTTACAAAATATACAACACATGGATAAAATCTGAATTCGTTACAGATCCTACTTAGACTCCACAAAATTTTCAAGGATCTCTCAGATCCACAATATCCTCAAGATATCACTCTAGGATCTCTTCTATACCTCAAAAATCTCAAGATCTATTATCATAGGAAGATTCACTTACATTTAACCAAACTCATTTAAACAAACCCTATCATATGAATTCCTTCTATAATTTCAATAAAACATAGGTAATTACAATAATAACAAGTTAGGGAACCAACTCCCTTGGTAAACTCAAAGATCCCGTAGGTTTTTTCAACAAGGTAGATTTTGGAGGAAAAAATGCTCCTGCATCAAAGTCTATACTTAGTCATTTTTTCTTACCTCACGAATTCAACACTTAGTTATTTTTCTGTGTTGTGGGAGTCCCATTGCGGGAGACCCATCCAATCCTTATCCCACAAATTCTCATGTTCCACAACCTGCAACCCTCAGAATGACCCCTCTATTTCTATGTCATGTATAATGCATTTCTTACCTTTTCATACTTAGTTGATTTTCTTCAATGTGAATGTGGGAGAACCTTCCATTCCATTTACCTTTTTCCCAAGACCCATAGTCCCACAACCTGCAATCTTGCATCCTCCAAAATGACTCATCCACTTACGTAACACGCAAAAGTGACTTTTATTATACTTATTTTATTTCACCATTGTGGAAGCGATATTCCTTTCTTCTCATCTTTCTGAATCTCCATGCCCAGAATCTCACATCCTGCAATCCCGCACTCATCATATTGCACTTTCCATTTCCCATTGTGTATTTCCATACTTAACCATTTTTCTTGTTTCCCGACATCACATCACCATTCCCGATGGCATTTACTTCCCCTGCATCACATCACCATCTTCGCCACTTGTGTGAGCCTAAATACCATTATTAAGTGGCGAAGATTTCGTAAAAGCTTTGTAATAAATTCAAAATATGATCATGTAAACTAGCAACTCTGAAATAAGAGCTATAGTAGTTGATAATCAAGGGAATACATGGTAAGTTTAATAAATAATTAAAACACCTCGTTGTAAAAAGGCTATATCGTCAGGAGTGCCACCTATTTGTTGAAAGGAAAATTAGTGTAAATACATGCCAAGTAAAAGAAAGGACTTGTATTGTAGAGACACACTCAACACTCTTGAATGAGAAGATCACCAATTCCAGTGGTCTCAGGCCTATAAGTGGTATTTGTCTATTCCCCCTTACAAAGAAAGAATTAAACTAGGTTTGGAGTGCATGCATAACATTTTTCGGGTGTGTACCTGAGGTGGAAGATTATAAATAACTAGTACTTTGGTGCACCGATAAGTTTGACACGGAATGAAGAATTATTCAAATCCAAGGGAGGCCGCCAATTTCTTTGTCCCCCTTGATATTCAAACAAATGTTGTGACTTCCAAACCCCACTGTGTTGTTTAATAATGATGAAGAAGGTGATTTCTCAAGGAAAACCAAGGAGGAGCATATCTCCTCAAGAATTATCTCACCGACTCAATAATTGACAACAATTCTACTCAGGTCGAGACAAGATCTCTGAAATAGCCATACAAGGAATTTTTCTGTATTTTTTCCCAAACAATTGGACTAGTGTCAACATCATTTGTGCTTAGATACATTGTGTACATTCTCCACTTTGTTTTTCATGAAGACGCCATGATTGACTGGGTTCAAATTATTTCTAATGAAATATCGTTTCAGCTGGGTGGCCTAAGAAAAACCAGAAAATTTTACATGAATTCTTATTTGGTCTATTCTATTGTCTATTGTCACATATTTGAAGACTTTCCTAGAGCAAGGAATGTTGATTTTAAGGTGGAACCAACTTTTGTCTAGTACCCAAATAATATGTGGTTGCATTCATAATACAAAAAAATATAATTCAATGGTGCATAGAACTTTAAAAGAGTATATCATTTAAAATCGGAAGAGAATATGATATGCACGCTTCAAAAATCTCATACTCAAATATTCAAAGTCTGAGAAATCATTAAAGTTGCACCCTGAAATCATTCTCTAGGGAGATTAAAATAAAATTCTAGTTTTACAATTAAATAAATTAAAAGATAGCATTTATTCAAATGGACTAGGATGGGGCTCCCGTGGACCTTTGAAAGATAAATCTAGACCTAGAAGAAGAAGAGTAAAATGATCAGATATCGGTTATGGATTCTCAAAGACTGAAAAAACACAACTAGATGATTTATGAACGAGAAGTGTGAAGGATAAGAAATTATGAAAGGTGATCGCTTTACTTACTGTGATGGAATCTCTCTCTCCTTTATCTACCTACTGGTGTGTCTTTTATATTCTCCTTCACTGGAACTACTTGACCAACTACAACTGCTTCTTCTTGATATGATTCAGTTATTTTAGTTAAGGATTTCTTTAACCAATTCTCGATGTATTCTCTCATTGGTGTCACAATTATTTCTTGTCTTACTTTAATATCAAATAAAGAATTTTCTAGATATTTGAATTCCATTGAAAGTTGATGAAGGGTGTCCTCAATGTCTTCGGTTTTATTTACATAACTAACTAACAAACCTTCAACCTCTATTTTTGAATATTTAGTCAAGTTATTGAGATTTTCAACTAATGCAATCTTTAATGATTCCAACTTCTCCTCCATTTGTTCATTTGACCAAAGTATGGAATTCAATATTAAGTGTGGGTCCTCCACATATCCAGTTGACCCAGCGAAATCAAAGTCAATTAAGTTCAAATATAATTCTCCTCTTTTAACAATTTTAGTATCACACTCAACTAGCATTTCGTTTAAATTCTTAATTCTTTTTAACCAACATGCCTTAAGTTGTTTTATACAGTCTGTCGAAGATAAATCCTCTTCTTTTCTCCAGTACTCGCTAATACTTGAAAATTTTGTGACAAAAGTACAAATGGCCCCTTTGTAAAATTCTTCATCATTTTCAAGATCATCATGAAGATATTGTCGGAAATTTTTCATTCATGAACCTAAAGAAATGAATCTTGTTTCCAATTACCATGTTTCTAGAATCAGGGACATTCTCTTTTTGATATTTTCTCTAACATACCTCCTGATGGGAACAAGTAGACTTGATGTTCGTTTTAGTCATGAACTAGATTTTGGTCTTCCCTCAAGACTTCTCCAAGGCTATATTGTGGCAATTGAACTAATAAATAGTGGTGGGGGAATTAAAGCACTTTCTAATTCCTTAATTATATCCTTTAAAATGGGATTTCCGCTCTGTATATCTCCAATTGAAAATTTTAGGGGTTCTCCTCTAGCTTCATGAATTTATACAATTTTGGAGGGTGGAATTCCATTAAATTCAAGTTCTGAGTTCTATTTTCCTTTAATCTTTTTATCTTTTGTATTGATTTTATCAATAACCAATTTTATGGAATTTTTTTCAAATGTGGCACTGTACAAGGTCAGAGATTCCTCTTCAAATATGACTGGCTATTGGGTGGCCAATTCTATTGCAATTGCTCTGTTATCTTGTATCATGTGTTCTTCATCTGCAAATTCAATATCTTTAATATTTTTGTCAAGATCCATGTCTTCCAAAATGATTTCATCTTCAAGTATGCCCTCACGTTCTCCCTCTTTATTTGTTCCTCTTTTCCTCTTGCTACTGACTGGGAGTTTTGTGTGGCATTTATATATTTCCCTTAGGAGGGTTTTGTTCACCTCCATCATCAGAATTATACATCTAGGATTTCCTTTGCTCTTGAACTGCAGACTAGGTTTTTCCTTTGGGTAGGCCTCTTTTTTTAGAAACAAATTAGGAGACCGTTAACTTCTCTCATTCAAAAATATTCCTTTTTGTGTACTCTCATTCACAACTCTTCCTTGTTGTCTATGTTGATCGGTTGTGTTGTCAACTTTTTTGATATCCTCTCATCTTTTCTCATCAGGTATCATTTGGCGGTTTTGGTTGTTACCCTCTTCTTCTCCAAATAGGAATGTATTAGAAAATGGTACATCGTACCCTACAAATATCATATGTTTCATAAATAATTGACTAGTGTAAAAACCCTTGGCTTGATTTTTCTTCTTAAGATTGAATTGATCAAACTAAACTGAGATTTCATTAATGTGTGTAATGATTTTTACCATTATCTCCCCAATTTTCCATGGTAGTGTGATAAACTGATTTTTTTTTGTTGTTGTTAAAGAAAATCAAAGTTACCAACTTAACGAGAACCGTGACATCAAAACAAGAACTCTAGTGCGGAAATTCAATATTCTTGTGTCAAAAACACCAAAATCAATCCATGTTTCAAAAAATGGTGTTACCGGTAGCACCCCTTTTTAGTAGGGTGGTTAAAATTGTGATAAAATTGTGACTCACTTAAAATCATTGCCTTGACAACCAATACCATTGCAGAAAATTCACCCTCAAATCGAAAAGTGATACTACTGATAACACCCTTCTTATTTTTGGAGTTAAAATTGTGGCTTAATAAAAATAGCCGCCCCGATCACTGGTATTGTCACGAACAAAGAACTTCAAATTAGCTTGCAAATTGAAAAGTGGTATTTTATTTATTAATCAATTTTACTTTATTTTTTTTAAAGAAAGAAAAACACGCTTTTATAGAAAAAAAACAATTTTTTTTCTATTAAAAACAATTTTTTTAATTAAAACCACATTTAAAAAAAAAATGAAAAATTGTCTTATTTAATGAAAATACACATTTTTTAAATTAAAAACACAATTTTTTTAATAAAAAAAA
>JZKD02S2069788.1:99209-136035 GCA_000966675.3 Picea glauca | reverse complement strand
TTTTTTCTAAAAACGTGTTTTTTTTTTCTTTCTAAAAATGTGTTGTTTTTCTAGAATAGTGTTTTTTTTTCTTCTAAAAACATGTTTTACTTTTCTTTCAAAAAAAATAAATAGAAAAATGTTTGTTATTCTGCTTTAAAGAAAAAAAGAAACACGTATATGGAGTTTATTTTTTCAATTTAATTTGTTTTAATGTAAATTTAAAAAATAAAATAAGATTGTTTAATAAATAAAATACCACTTTTCGATTTACAAGCTAATTTGAAGTTCTTTGTTCATGACAATACCAGTGATCAGGATGACTATTTCAATTAAGTCGCAATTTTAACTCAAAAAATAAGAAGGATGCTACACGTAGCATCACTTTTCGATTTGAGGGTCAATTTTCTGCAATGGTATTGGTTGTCAAGGAAATAATTTCAAGCATGTTGCAATTTTATCACAATTTTAATCACCCTGCAAAAAAGAGGTGCTACCAATAGCACCCTTTTTTGAAACGGGGGTAAAAAATGAGAACTATGGAGATTTCTCGTTAACTTGGTAGCTTTGTTGAAATGGGCCCAAATTTTATATTGCTTGCATAGTTCAACAACAAATATCTTTTTTTTTGTAAGTTAGTGCTTATATTACCTTCAGAAAACAGAGTGCAAAGTACATATCATATGAACTGGTGCTTGGCCTGTAAAAAATGGAAACCAATACTAGCACCAGTTCTTATATAGCAATAAAATTCTGCCCTGGAGGGTCAAAAGAAGATGTTTAAAGTTGTCATCTTGGATACATAACTAGTTTGGATTCAAAACATAATTATTAGCTACAAAAACTAAAATTGAGTTGTAAGCAAAAACCATGGCATAAAATTGGAGTTAAACACTAGATTGACTGCTACCACCATCGCCATCGGGATGAATAATCCTTGTTGAAGCTCACGCACACTAATGATGACATATTGGACAAGGTTGACATGATGTATGGCCAGATAACAAGTCAAGGAGATTGGAAAGCATGTGATCCATCATCTCCTGGTGGAAATTTTGTTCCATAATGTCCCTGCTAAGTTCAAAGATCAACTGGAGCCGGTCTTCCTAAAACTAGGGTGAAGAATTTTGCTTCGTCATCCTGTTGGAGTTATGCACTAGAACCTGTGAGTTTCTTGTTGTAGAATTGTTTTGATTTAAAGTGGGAGAGGCAATAGTGGGAGACCTTATTGCTACTAGCGAGGATGGGGCATCTAAATTTTCCTGAATATGATCAGGTGGAATTTCCTCTTTTACAATTGTGGCATAATCCCAAATGTCCTCCTCATGCTAGCTTGACACAGGGGAAGAGAAAAGAGGAGTAAAATCTGAAATATTGGATGAAAGGATAGGTGAAGAGCGATGGCCCACAGAACCGAGGTAAGACCTCGAACCTCTACAGAGTTTTCCTCTTTCATGAGGAATCACTCTAAGAGATGGAAATAAGAACTCGAGTGGGGGTCGGAAAGGATTTAAAATAGGCAAGGAACTAGTGATAGAGGAGAAGAAACAGATGGAGGTGGATACTAGTTTACCATCTTGAACAAGAATGAAATCGAAAATGGGCCAGGGTGGAGTTAAATGAGCGATGGTGAGGTTTGAGGTCCATGAAGGATCCATTCCACTAACATAAATGACATTCACCATATTTGTACCAGACTTAACTATACCAACCATCGAAAAAACATGTGACTTAATGAAACACATGAGAACCATATCATTGATGAATAGGTTGCATAAATGTGTTGTCTTGGGCAGGAGTTCGAGAGTGTGTAGGGGACATCGGAATCCAAGTGTCATGATTTCTCCCAGAGCTAGGTGGCACCCCATCTAGGGCTCAAAAACCAATATCTTATCTAAAACATAATATGGCAAATATGAGGGTTTCTCACCAGAGCATTAAAGCCTGATAACGCTGAAAGTCTCCATTGCTTCAAAGATTCCTCTCTTATCTAAGAAGGATGTTGCTTCTAGAGACAATCTAGATGTACTTGGTCCATGAATAATGTTTTTGAAAGAAGAAATAAATGCAGTGTTTACTTCATAGAAGTGGTATGTAGCCTTTTGTTATCAAAGACCGGGATACCACATTTGAACAAGGTCGAGTTTACAATTAAATTTCTTAGCCAAAGGAAAGCCTTTGAAGATGTGACAATATGTAATAGCGAAAATCAAGTATGAGGACATGTAAAACCTTTTATTTCTTCTGAAATTTCACAACCAAAATGATAATTCGCTGGAAATAATCATTGCCCAGTCAAACATTGCATTTTCATGAATTGAAAAGTACAATATATAGAGAGTGAGCCTAGGAACAATAGTCGTAGACTCTTGTCCGAATACTCTAGAGAGTAACCACGCCATCTCTCGATATGGATTTTTTAATGAACTCACATGAATGCTTGAAAGGTCTTCTTAAATAATTGTTGTGTATTTGAGATAATCATGTAGAATATCCAATCCTCCATTCTTTGTCTTCAAAACGTATTCGGCTTCAGTGCTCTTGAAAGTCATCGTCAGCTCTAGGAGCCTAAGCATCCTCTTAAAAACTGAAGGGGCTAAGGAAATAGGTGATTCCCCTTATAGTTGAATAATTCTTTGATTCTTGTCAAATTTATGAATGCACCACAAAATCAGCCCCTTGAAATCATAGACTTCTGGAACATAGTGTCAAAGTGATTCTTGATGTCAAAATCTAGTTTGAATTCTTCTAGTGGTAATCAAGAGTAATATGTGTATACCCACGACCACTGAAATATTTGGTCTTCTCGTTCAAGTAGGTTGACAGTATCTCTGCACAACTATTCATTTCTCTGGGTTGTCATAATTAATCAAGGTGACATATTAATGTACAGTTATTTTCACAATTTTATTATCAAAATACACTTTTTTTATCTTAATACGCTTATGGGGCTCTTGCCTCAAGAATTGTTAATGTGAATTAATATTAAAATTAAAGAGGAGTTGTCTCAAGAAGATTTCCATTAATAACGAATTTTAACACTTAACTAGTTTTAGTCATTTCTGGGAGATGTGTATTAAATGTACATCGAGGAATGTGACAAGACAAGACAAGACATGGACTACCACAGGACTTCGAATAATCAGGATGGTGGAACGGCGAGGTAAGAGCAATGTTTTTTTTTTCAAACCACATAAATCATAACTTATCAAACCATTTGGCAATCAAACCATATTTGTAAACCAATTATATCATTTATCTTAGGCAATAATCGATTGATTTATTGTTACTACCTTTAAAATTTGGCAACAATGTCATTTTGTTTGTGTCACGTGTGCATCATTGACAATAATTAACAAAAAAAATATTATGAAAGAATATTTAGAGAGAAAAAAACAAACTTTCATATCAATTAGAGGGAATTTACAATAACACGAATATGACAATGGAAAATATTTTTTAAAATATATTGAAAACACTCTACACACTAATATTCAACATGATATACCAGTCCTGTGTGCAATAAAAAAGATAGCTCATGGGAATATATTCAGGAAAATCGTGAGGAGCGTGAGGAGCGTCAGGAGCGTCAGGAGCGTCAGGAGCGCGACCTAACCTAACGCGTGAGGAGCACAGTGCAGCGAGTAGGGGCCCCCAGCCATGGACGTTGGTGGGGGAGTTGTCCCCACCCCTCCCCCTTTGCCAGAGATCGATGCCTTCAGGAAGCTCGTTGTCGAAGCTTCCAAGAGACCGCGTCAGCAGCACAATAGAAATTTGTCAAGAAACTGGAATGCATCCCAAGCGTAGAACTGCCTTTAGAAGAAACTTGCAGGTCGATAGTCAATCTAGCAGACAGAGGTCTTATCGGGCAATTCATCGGGCTCTGGCCCTCCCCCAAATCTGTCGAAGCCTGGGTGCATAGGAACTGGAGCCCGCTTATCTTAGAAGGTATAAAGAGTCATTTTGTAGGGAAAAGCTACTTCATTTTCGTCTTCGAAAGCCCTGAAGATAAAAACCTCATCTTCAGAAATGGCCCGTATTTCATGGGGCCTCAGGGGTTATATCTGAACAAATGGACCCCGGACTTCAATCCAGCCCAGGATGTGCCATTCTTCGTTCCATTGTGGGTTCGCCTACCCCATCTCCCTTTACACTGCTGGAATCAAAAATCATTGCATGCAATCGGCAATAAGCTCGGAAGGTATATTGACCAAGCACCAAGAAAAGATCAGTATTCATGCGCCCGGATCTGTGTGGAGGTCGATCTGGAAGTGGGACTACCAGAGGCAATCAAACTAACTGCCACAGATTGGACGCATATTCAGGAGCTAGATTATGAGCAGCTACCCTTCAAATGCCAACACGGCCACGGCTACGAACACTTCACAAGGCACTGCAAAAAAAGGAATGCAGATGAAAGTGAGAACACGAAATAAAATCAGTGGATCACAGTCCAGAAAACAGGGACAATGAGATCTAGAAGCAAAGGAACAACGAAGAATGGCAACCCCAGACAATTGGAGCAAGAGCAACTCGACGGGAGCTCCAATCCCACGCCGCAACCAGTACCTCAAACAGAAAAGCTCAATAAAGACACAGAAGAACCAAAAATAATCATGGATAACAGGGAACAACCAAAATCCCCCCCAAAAAGGAAAGATACAGGGGAACAAGGGAAAACGGCAGGAACCCTGGATGTAGTCCCCTCTCCCTCATATGCAGACATAGCCAGAAAGAAAGTACTAGAACCATCAAGCTCCTCGGAGGATGAGATCCTAGAAAGGCCAGCGAAAAGAGCAGGAAGGAAGTCCCGTAAAGAACCAAGGGAGGAAGAGGCAAAAATACAAAAGACCCAAGGAAGCCAACCTACCATAGAAATGTCAATCGGCAGAAACACAAGAATAAGGTCTCTAAAAGGAGGAGGCCCATCCACTCCCAATAGTAAGAAATGGAAATCATCTCTTGGAACTGTAGAGATCTGGGGAATTCAAAGAAAATTGAAGCAGTCAAGGATCTGATGAAAGCGGAACCAGCAGACATTCTCATGCTCCAAGAGACAAAAATCGAAGGGGAATCCCATCTAGATATTAGTAAAAACAAATGGCAGAAGAATACAGGGAAAGCAATCAGTGCAAGGGGCTCCTCCGGAGGAATAGCAACATTTTGGAAGGAAGAACAGTTCAGCCTCGTCAACTCCTATAACACTCAGCATTGGAGCTTCACATAACTGAAGCACAAAGCAAGTAAGTTAACCATTGCATTATTCAATCTTTATGTACCAACTTTGCATTCCGAAAAGAAAGACTGTTGGAAAACTTTAAATGAGTTTCTAGAACTAAATTCCCCAAACAACATAATCATTGTTGGAGATCTCAATCTAGTCATGAATGGAAAATAAAAGAGGGGAGGAAGGACCAGCAAGGATCAACTGATTCATGTAGTAGAAGACATGATACAACAGTGGGATCTAATGGATTTTAAACCACGCAAAGGGCTTTACACCTAGACCAATAATAGGACAGGGGAGGAACACATTTCTGCCAGACTGGATAGGTTTTTGGTTCAAAGCACTTTGTTGTTGGAAAGGAATCTAATCTCCACAGCCATCCTCCCCAAGCTTACCTCGGACCACAAACCCATCCTGCTTTCATTAGAGGAAGAAGAATATTTAGGCCCAATCCCATTCAGATTCAGCCCTTTGTGGAAAGAAAAGAGTGGCTTTGTAGAGACAGTCTGATTGGCATGGTCCACCACAGTTATTGGCTCTCCCAACTTTGTCTGGGAACAAAAATTAAAAATAACAAAAAAAGCCCTCAAGGAATGGAGCAAACTCCCTATAAGCAACCCCAATACCCAAAGAAAGGAGCTAGTGCAGCAATTGGGAAAGCTGCAGAATGAAATGGAAATAAAAGATATATCCAATACAGATCTGGAAAAGGAGCAAGCAATCCAATGTAAAACTTATCGCTCCTTCAGGAACGAAGAAGAATACTGGAGACTAAAATCTCGCAGCTTATGGTTGGAATCTGGTGACAGAAATACATCTTACTTCCACCGTCAATTTAAAGCCCGCCTCTCCAGGAACCACATCTATGAGATCACAACCAATGACAGGAAGATTTGCAAAGGAATAGACCAAATAAAGGTTGTTGTTGTCTCACATTTCCACCATCTTTACAGCAAAGAGAATGATGATAACGAAGAAGGCTATAAGAAATTCCTCAAGAACATCCCGGCTCTGGTCACAAAAGAAGATAACATAGCACTATTGAGCCCAACCAACGAAGAAGAAATCAGCAATATCATCTGGTCCATGGCCCCTGACAAAGCTCCAGGGCTAGACGGGTTCACTATTCATTTTTACAGGATATGTTGGAATATAATCAAATATGATCTCATTAGAATGATAAAAGGATTCCTACAGAAAGCAATACTGGGAGGCAGCACCAACTCAACTTTCCTTGCTTTAATCTCGAAAGAAACAAACCCCACCTCCTTTGATAGATTCAGGCCAATCTCCCTATGTAACGCCTCTTATAAGATAATTGCAAAAATCCTTGCAAACAGAATAAAGCCATTGTTGGGCAAGCTCATCTCAGAATTGCAAGGAGGATTCGTCAAAGGGAGACACATCCTGGACAATATAATCCTAGTTCAGGAAGTTATGCATTCCATCAACCTCAGAAAAGAGAAAGGTATGTTGATCAAGTTAGACATGGCCAATGCCTTCGATAGAGTAAAGTTGTCCTTCCTATATCAAGTGTTTCTCTCATTCAGATTTGAGCAAGATTTTGTAAACCCGATACAAGCCTGTACCCACAGCCCATGGATAGCACCTTTGGTAAACGGGAGGCCAGCAGAGTTCTTTAAATCTTCGAGGGGGTTGAGGCAAGGATGCCCTTTTTCTCCATTTCTGTACATTTTAATGGCGGATTCACTTATCAGGAAGCTGGAGCAGGAAAGGTTAATAGGAGCTACCCCAGGCCTGAGAATAATGAAGCACCTTAAGCCTATTAATCATGCTCTGTTCGTGGATGACTCTCTTATGCTAGGAGAAGCCTCAAACAGAGTAGCCTCTACATTCAAGAGAATTCTTCAAGATTACTGCAAAGTGTTAGGAGCACTGATAAGTGAAAGGAAAAGTGTTGTCTACAGTTGGAATGCAGCAGAACATGAAACTCAAAGGATTGCTCGCACTCTGGGGTTCAAAGGGCACACAAATTGGGAAAATATACAGTACCTTGGGCTGCCATTATCATTGGGCATAAATAAAGTCAACCTGTGGGAAGGAGTTTTAACAAAAATTAAAGGAAAAATTGATGCCTAGGGAGGACACTGGCTCGCACACGGAGGTAAATTAACCCTGATAAAGTCAGTCCTTTCTTCACTGTCGATCTACCAAGCAGCCTATCTCCTGGCACCCAAATCGATTTCTGGGAAAATCAACAAGTTGCTGAGAGATTTCCTATGGCATGGTGGGAAAGGGAATCAATACAAGTTCTGTTTGGTCAGATGGGATACAGTAAATCGGCCTTTGAGAGAAGGTGGGCTCCAGATTCGAGATCCAACTCTTGTCAACACAGCACTTGGATGCAAAATCATGTGGAAGATGCACAACGATCCTACTCATCATGTTAGCAAAACGTTAATGCACAAATACATCCCAAATGCTAAAATTCAAAATTTACAAATCACCACCAATAGGAAAAGCATGCTGTTATGGCAACTGTGCCTCAAAGGGATGTGATTCTTCACCCAAGATCTGTACCGCGTTCCTGGAAATGGAAAATGAACTTACCTCTGGACAGATTGGATAATGGGGAGGTCGTCCCTTGCTTCAAACGCCAGCCTGAATGAAATTCGCGATTTTCTTGTCCACGGAGGAAAACAGAGCATCAGTGACATCTCAAAATGGGATGAGGACGACTCCTGGTCAGAATGGCAATTCGTAAACGTCCCAAACCGCCTCCTTCAACAACTTGAAATGCTCAAAATAGAGCTTCAAGAGGCAGCACATGTGCACAAGACTGAAAAAGACAACTGGGGTTGGGGACCCACAGGGAATTACTCCACAGCCAAAGGCTATGCTATGCTACAACTCCAGAAAGATAGACCACCCCCTGCAAGAATCTGGATGGAGGTATGGGAGTCTATGGCGATCCCCAAGGTAAACTTCTTCTTTTGAACTCTAATGCACAAAAATATCCTGACCGGCGAAAACTTAATGAAAAGAAACATTGCAGGTCCTCATAGATGTGCTCTATGCAAAGAAGCCATGGAAACCTCAGATCATTTTTTTGTAGACTGTCAATTTGCAAACAAATTCTGGCTCCTCATCCTCCGTGGCCTCAAGGTCGTTGCCCCCTCTAACATCTTAGTAGTAGACCTTTTCAAAACCTGGAAGGACTGTTACCCTTCGCTCTCATTGAAAACGCTATGGGCCAGAGTCTGGATCTCCATCCCCAAGTATGTGTGTTGGAAGCTTTGGCTTGCAAGAAATGAGAAAATCTTCAACAATACAGCATGGACCCCCGGCATGGTAGCTGTGAAAGAAAAAGGTCTCCTCCTAGAAACTTTGAGCTCTCAAAACCACAAAACTAACATCTCGTTGTAGCAGGAAGAAAAGAATTGGCTCGAAAACTCTGTGCTCACCCTTCGGACCCAAAGCATTGAAAAATCCCATTCCGAAACAAAATGGAGGCTAAGAGACAATCATGACACATTCCAGAGTTGGTGGCAGAAGCAAGGTATAACTACAGCATTCTTCGACGACGCCTCCAAAGGAAACCCTGGGATAGCGGGAGCTGGAGGAATCATTTACTCCAGCGAAGGGAAAATTCTAGAAACCTTTTGTTGGGGACTCGGACAGCGAACCAACAACCAAGCAGAAATCCTGATTTTGATAAAAGTCTGTCAAATAGCCAAGGAAACAGGACATCGGAACCTACAAGCGTTTGGAGATTCTGAAATCTTGATCAAAATGATACACTCGGGAGGACAGTTTAATGACGTTGGCCTAAACAAGAACCTGCAAAGGTTAAGACACATTCTTCAGGACTTCACCTCCTTCAACTGCTATCATATACTCGGGGACTCAAACAAAGAAGCAGACATTTTAGCCAATAAAGGTTGCCTTTTGGCCCAAGGAGAGCTAAGCATAAATGAGGAAGACCCAATAAAAATTTGTATTCCTTGAAAAGGACATCAGCGTTTAAAAGAACGTAGATGGATTTTGTGAAGGTTGTAAAGCTTCGGCCAGTTGGATTTCCCATTTAATAAAATACATAACCGCTCTAGTTAAAAAAAGAAATATTCAACATGATATACCATCTCCATGTTGAAAGAAGTGAAAAAAATAGAAGTAAATTATTAAAAAAAAATCTTGTCCTATATAAATTTGCATGACTTCAATTGAAAATTCAGGGTTTTCACAAGAGTAATTACTACTAACTAATCATTCATATGTAGCAAATATACCTAAAACATTGGGATGCATATTCATTGATTTGGCGAAAATATTAAGAAAACCTACTATATGTTCATGGAAAATGTTTATATTTAGGATAAAAATATAAGTGTATGCATAGATATAATCATAAATTAGGCTACAATTTTTTCATTTTCTATAAAAAATAAAAAAATTTAGCCTAAATTTCTTCAAAAAAATTGGAATTTAGCCAAATTGGAGAAATTTTGCTTGAAAGAAAAGTTGGGTAAGAGCACGACAAGATCGAGAGTATGTGGAAGAATCATGAGAAATATTGTGGATCCACGGTATGTAATACTCAAGAAAAAACTAAGAATGAAAAGTGGATCAGGACGGTGGGGTCGTGGGTATGGATGAGTCGATCGGGGACGTAGCCTAGACCCACGGTTAATCATTGTTTTCGAAAAGTTCCTAAGTAAAGGTACAAAATGTGGGTTTTATAACTTAATGTTGTATTTTGAGGGTCACAAAATTTTAAACAAGGCTAGGTGAACCTGCGACAACTTCAAAAAATTTCTAAGTATGGGAAAAATTGGAAAGATAATTCAAGAGAGATTGCACAAGATTTAACACATTTGAGGATCAACATCTGGCTCCAACTGTGGGATAGTAACCCACTGTGGGTTGCTGAGAATACAAAATATTGATCATTGGGCAATGGAGTTAGTCTGATAAAACAAAAAGGGAAACAAAGGCTTAAAAAGTATGTACATGAAAGGGAAACTATATACAGGTTGTGACTAGAAATTTTTAGGAGAAAAATGTTTTAAGGAGTTTCCCATTGACTAGAAACATCTAGATTGTCCCTTTCATATCTCTTAACAAGTAAGAGTTGTACCCAAGAATTTTCTCAATCATATAAGGACCAATCCAAAGCGCTTCAAACTTTGTATGCATGGATGGATTTTCTTTTGCCTTATTCCATAACAACACCGACTGATGCTTTTGAAAATCCTTTTTTTGATGCACTTTGATCAAAATAAATTTTGATGGTCTGTTGTCTTTGACTCATGTTTCTTGTTGTCTCACTTTGTTGTTCTTTCAAATGTATCAACTGATAATACCTTCTCTATGGGGGGAGACTTGTTCAATGTCTTCAATATTCACAGCATAAGTCAAGGCATTCAATTTTGAATGAATAGGAATTGTTTCTTCCTTTCCATATACTAGGGTATATGATGACAATCATGTACGGCCTTTTGGTGTAATTATACTAACCCATAATGAATAAATCAATTTTATATGTCAATTCTTCTAATTTACAGTAATCGTCTTTTTCAAAATCTGGATCAATGTTTTATTTGTGGACTAAGCCAAACCATTCCCTTGGGGATAGTAATTTGATGATTTCCCCTTGATGATATTGTATTTCCCACAAAAATTTGTGAATATTGAACCAATGAAGATTGATCCATTATCAGTTATAAGTTTTTTTGGAATTCCAAATCTTGACAAAATATTATCTTTGAGAAAAGTGATCAATTCTTCAAAATCGCCCTTTTCCATAGCTACAGCTTCTTTCCATTTTGTGAAATAATTTGTTGCAGCAAGAATATATGAATGACATTTGTTGGATTTTAGATTGATTGGTCCAATAACATCCATACCCCATTGTGTAAAAGGATCTTCGATTGTTATAGGTTGTAATGGCATTGTTGTTTTCTTCATCTTTCTTGAATTTTTTTTATAAGAAATTAATTTTCTTATCATTAAGTAAGAATCTTTAAAAATGGTGGGCCAATAATAGCTTGTTCTCATGATTCTATGGGAAGTTGTGGGTGAAAAGTATCCACCACAAATACCTTCATGAAACTCTTGTAGAACCCTTTTAGCCTTTGTGAAATCGATACATTTTAATAATATTCCATCAAAATTTCTCCAGAACAAGACTTCAACAACTAATACATATTGATTGGTCTTCATTTTCAATGATCTTCTTTCTTTTGAAGACATACCAATGGGAAAATGACCAGAATTCAAATAAAAGATAATATGTGTATACCATTCAGACGTTGACAATGATGACCCGAATGAAATAGATATATTTGTGTTCACTGCATCAATTTATGTCATTAACTTACATAACCCTTGTCAGTTGAATGCCTTTAGAGGCTTGCTTTCGATATCGTACTCTTGAATTTTAACAAGCCAAGTTTCCCAATTTGCTTCTCTATTTTGTTGATTAAGTAGCATCTTTAATGGAGAGGTCGAAACATAAGCTATGACATGAGATGATAAAATATATGTCATGAAATGTGATATTGCTTTAACTAGAGAGAGGGCTTACTTTTCTATCTCTGAGTATCTTAGTTCATAATCATGCGGTGTTTTGCTCACAAAACAAATTAGTAATTATTCTCTCTTTGAATTCCTTTGTGTCAATATGGAAGCAATAGTTTCTTCTAAAGTAAATGAATATAATATGAAATATTTATCAAAGTTTGGGATGACAAGAACTGGATCAGTAGTAATTGCATGATTTATTTTTGTAAAAGTTGTTTGAATCTCTATAGTACATTCAACTTTTTGGTCTTTCTTCAACGGTATGTTGATTGGCCTCACAATTGTAGCATAGTTTGGGGTGAACCTTCGTACACAATTTATTTTCTCGAAGAATTATTGTACTCCCTTTTTATATGTTGGAGGACTCGGATCCTTAATAGCTTTGATTCTATATATATATACCTTCTTTACTCACTATATGTCCCAAAAGTTTTCCTTCTAATACTGCAAATAGAATTTTTTTAGGATTCAAATATATTTCATACAATCTGCAACATTCAAAAACTTTTCTTAGATGTTTGTGTGCTCCTCTCTTAATTTGGAATGGATAGAGAAATCATATTGATAATTTTCCATAAAATTCCCAATCAAACATTTAATAGCATGATCCATTTCTCTTTGGAAGGTTGCCCCAAAATTTTTCAACCCAAAAGGAATGTGAACATAAGCATAAGTTTCCCATGGTATAACAAAGGTAGTCTTGGGTCTATCCTCTGCGGCAACAAGTACATGGTTATATCCATAAAAACCATCCAACATAGACATTAAGGTCAAACCAGTAACTTGTTTTAACAACATCTCCATGTTAGGGAGTGGGTAATTATATTTTATACTTTCTCTGTTTAGATCTCTGAAGTCAACACAAAGATGAATTTCCCCACTCTTTTTTTTTTACTATAACAGGATTTGAGAGCCACTATGAATATCTGATCGAAAAAATTATTACATTTTTACTAAAGTCTTCAACTTAGGATTTATCATTCTTAATTTTTTTCTTAACAATATTTTATCCTTGTTTAAGTAGTATAATGTTCTGGAAAATGAACTTGTCATATTCCTTCATATCATCATAAGTCTATGAAAAGATATCGTGAAATTCCTTGAACAAATAAGTGTATTGATCAATTTATTCCATTGTACAATTGGTACCAAGATTTATATACTTGGGATAATCATGTACAATACCAATGTTGATCTTTTGTGTCTCTTGAACTTTCTTGACAGATACATCTTCTTTTAGATATGGGATTCTTGTTTGATCATCCCTTGTAGAAAGAGATTCCAAACTAACACAACCTTTGAGAAAGTTGTCATAATCTAATCACCAAATATTTCAGGAGAATCACTTGAATCAGTGAAAAAATCAGCAACATGCTCATCATTTTCAAAGACTTGCAGATAGTCTTGATTGTCAGGTATTGAAGGCCTGAACATTCTTTTAACATGAAAATAGATGCAACAACTACCAATGAATATGACTTTTGATTCTTATCTCAAGGAATAAAACAGATATTGAACGAGTTATAAGAATCCATGAGTTTATATGCTCTTTTTGCATAATGTTTTAGCTTTTCTTTCTTGATTCTATACTTATTTTTTATGTGGTTTATAACCAATTATGATTCACCAGTTACCACCAGATTTTCTACTTTCATCTGAAGTGCAAGAATCATTCCTTCTATTAATGATTCATATTTTGCTTCGTTATTGGTTCATGGAAACTCCAATCCGATGGCATGTGGATATATACTAGACTAAGGGATTTTTAAAATGATCCCTACTCCATTTCCATACTTAGAATAGGCACCATCAAATGACATCTTCTAGAAACCATGAAAATAATTTCCTTCCTCTTGCTTAAGAGGGTTGATTTGTTCTGGACTGAGAACAACATAATTTTTTATTCCAGCATCAATATAATTATGCATTACTTCATTCACCTTCTTCTTGAAACATATAGGTTTTCTTATTTCTCGAGGGACCCTGACCATTGTCCCATATTTATTAGGAAGCATCATACAACTTCCATCATTCATAATATATCCTCCAAACAATGAACATCGGTCTCTTCCTATAAAACTCCATATGTTGGAGGAAAATTCACAACTATAATAGTGAAAAGTGTTGTAATGTGAGGTGTTGCACTCATCCATGAACAAAAATATTTTATTTCACTATAGGTCGGGACCTTTATTGAATCAATGGAATATATACTTTCCCTAGTCTCATAGTATTTTTTACATCCCATTCCCAACTCTTTGATGGCTGAAAGAGGCATAACATTGTTGGTAGATCCATTATCAACCAGACAATTATGTAATGTAAAGTCGTGATTTTATATGGATATGTAGAATGGTGGGATTTACCCCTTGGCCTTACTGATGAAACATTTTGTTGCTACCTAGTATTCATGACAACTTATTTTGTTATTTTATTTGAATAATCAAGTATATTTAAAATAATTTCTCTTTGTTGTAGTATATTTACCACCTCCATGAAGGGAAGGGTAATTTTGAGTTTGGATAAGTCATCAATCAGATTATAATTCATCTGTAGTGGAGTCTTTTCCTGATTAAAAATCATTTGTTGCTTCACTGGTTCTGGAGTATTCACTTTTTCTTCTTTTTTTCTCAGGTACTTCTTTTATCTTAGATTTATTTACTTGTGCTCCACTCTGGACAAAAATATCATGTGAGTAATATGGGTCTTCTTGTTCATCAAAAATGTAAAAAGACAATTTGTCTTCATCCATCTATACTGACTCTAAATTTTCATCTTGGGTAACTTCTATTTCTTGATCAAATTTTTCAAAGCTTTCCTCTTCCACAATTTCATCTAATACCACAACATTAGGATTTGGCACTCTTGGTGCCCTTGGTCTATGTTCTTTATTTCTATCATTTCTTACTCTTTGATCTTGTAATGGAATTCTTGTATTTTGATTTGGTGGAACAAAGTTTTCATCTCTTTTCAGCCTAGTAATCTCATTTTGCATCTATTTGATGGTTATGCTCATTTGAGAAATCTCTATTTTATGTCTTGTTTCCTGAGCAGTTGTTGGATCATTTCTCACATTAGGAGGATCCCTCCAACAGTTGCTCGATTTTCAAAATTTCTTGAAGTAGATGGTCCTTGATGTGATATGGAAAGAGTAATCATTTGTCTTTGTACTTTCCCAAGAATTGTCTTGAGGTCAACATTGGTCTCCAACATAAACTCTTCCATATTTGTTTCCTTTTGTATGGTTGCATGCAGATCATTTATCTTTGAAGATCGAATTGCATAGTTCACATTTGCAGGATTGAATTTTTATAACATACAAATATAACAAGAGAATTTGGTCATTGATCTTCTAGGATTTGATTCAAGGTCTTGAAGAATCATAAATTGAAATCTGTGATTCTTTCTCCTTTTTTAAAATGGATTTGAGTGAACTGAGTTAACAAAGTATGATATGAAATGGGGGTGCATATATATTCATAAACATATTTTCTATGTCATCAAATGATCTGATTGACTGAGTCAAGAGAGAAAGGTACCATTCATAAGTCGGTCCTATTAAGGTCTACATAACGAATCTCACCATCACATCGTCTTGTTAAATTAAATGAATATCACAAACAATTAAAAATTGATGCATGTGTATTTTTGGATCCATGATTCCATCCTCTGAAAATACTGGTAAGACTCCTTGATGGAGGGTCGGTAATGTATGTTTTTCTTCACACATATTAAGCGAGCTATACCTAGCCCTTCTTCATGGTACTCTTTGTATTTCATTTCTTTCTTTTCGTTTCTCAGGAATCTCATTTATTTCTTCTCAATCACCCATGATTAGGGTTCTTCTTATTTCTAACTTGGAACTTTCACCAACTTCATGAAGCTGAAGTTTATTTCTCTTACTTCTTATTAGTGGACATTTATAAGGTTCCATTTTTTCTTGGATTCACAACCATATTCTTTTTCTTAACACTATCTCTCTTTCTTCCTCCCGAGAAAGGGTTTCCCGAGATCTATCAAGCTCTTCTTGAATTTTTGTTGTTGTTAATACCAAATTGTGCATTTGATGTAGAACACTTCCTTGATTTCTGACTCTGACTTGTAACTGAGGTTGATTAGGTTTTGGTTGAGTCATCAAAGTTCTAGTCTAAGAAACCATCCTTTTGTTCTCCCTAGTGGAGTCGCTAAAAAATTTTATGTTCAGATTGGTCAAGATCCAAACAACAACCTCACGAGGACAAGATCCCCCTACATTTTTATAGAGGTGGTACTCCTATATTATTGCTTGAAATAAATTAATAATTTTCAATTTTTAAATATAAAGGAATATTCACAAATAAAAGTTCCTAATAGAAGGACCAGGAATATTTCAAAGGATAAAATATAATATCTATACATTATTATATAGAAATAGGGAAGCCATCATATGAAAATGACAAATTCCACACATCCATCACAGTATAAATAATATTTGGTCACATTCATAAGACAAGAAAATATAATTCCACGGTGTGGAGAACTTTAAAAGAGTATATCATTTAAAATCAGAAGAGAATGTGATATGAAAACTTCAAAAATCTCATACTCAGATATTCAAAGTCTGAGAAATCACTAAAGTTGCACCCTATAATAGTTCTCTGGGGAGTTCAAAACAAAATTCCGCTCTTACAATAAATGAATTAAAATATAACATTCATCCAAACAGATTGGGATGGGGATCCTATGGACCTTTGAAAGATAAATCTGGACCTGGAAGAAGAAGAGGAAAATGATCAAATATCGGTTATGGATTCTCAAAGAATGAAAATACACAACTGGATAATTTATGAATGACAAGCATGAAGGATAATAAATTATGAAAGGTGGTCTCTTTATTTACTATGATGGAATCTCTCTCTCATTTATCTACCTATTGGTGTGTATTTTATATTCTCCTTCACTCGAACTACTTGACCAGTTACAACTGCTTTTGCTTGATCTAATTCAATTATTTTAGTCAAGGCTTTCTTTAACCAATTCTCAATGTATTATCTCATTGGTGCCACGATTATTTCTTTCCTTACTTTAATATCAAATAACGAATTTTCCATATCTTTGAATTCCATCAAAAGTTGATGAAGGGTGCAATCAATGTCTTCATTTTATTTACATAACTGTCTAACCAACCTTAACCTCTATTTCTGAATATTCGTTCAAGTTGTTGAACTTTTCAGCTAATGCAATCATTAAAGATTGTAGCTTCTCCTCCATTTATTCTTTTGACCAAAGAATGGAATTCAATATTAAGTGTGGTTCCTCCACATATCCAGTTGACCCAACTAAATCCAATTCAATTAATTTCAAATACAATTCTCTTATTTTAACACTTCAGTATCACACTCAGCTAGCATTTCTTTTAAATTATTTATTCTCTTTACCCAACATGCCTTAAGTTGTTTTATATGGATTGTCAAAGGAAAATCCTATTATCTTCTTAACTTGAAACTTTTGCAACAAAAGTACAAATGGCCCCGTTGTAAAATTATTCATCATTTTCAAGATCATCATGAAGACATTTTCTGAAATTTGTCATTCTTGAACCTAAGGAAATAAAGTTTGTTGCCAGTTCCCGTGTTTCAAGAATCAGGGACATTCTCTTTTGGATATTTTTTTCTGAAATACCTCTTGATGGTAGCAAGTAGACTTGATGTTCCTTTTATTCTTGAACTATATTATGGTCTTCCCTCAAGACTTCTCCAAGGTTGTATTGTGGAAATTGGACTGACAAATAATGGTGGGGGCATTAAAGCACTTTCTAATTCTTTAATTCTATCATTTAAAATGGAATTTTCTCTATATATATATCCAATTGAAAATTTTAGTGCTTCTCTTGTAGCTTCATGAATTTATACAATTTTGGAGGGTGGAACTCCATTAAGGTCAAGTTTTGAGTTTCATTTTCCTTGAATATTTTTATTTTTGTATTGATTTTCTCAATAACCAATTTTCTTGATTTTTTTTCAAATGTCGCACTATGCAGGGTCAGAGATTCCTCTTTAGGATCTTGGGTGTCCTATTCTATTTCAATTTATTTTCTCTCTTGTATCATGTGTTCTTCATCTACAAATTCAATATCTTCAATATTTGCATCAAGCTCCATGTCTTCTAGAACAATTTCCTCTTCAAGTGCGCCCTCACTTTCTCCCTCTTTGTTTGTTCCTCTTTTCCTCTTGCTAGTGACTAGGAGTGTGGCCTTTCTACATTTCCCTTAGGATATTTTTGTTCACCTCCATCAACAGAATTATCCATCGAGGATTTCCTTTGCTCTTGAACTGTAGACTGGTTTTTCCCTTTGGGTACGCCGCTTTTTTAAGAAACATTAAGAGACCATGAACTCCTCTCATTCACGATTCTTTCTTGATGTTTATGTTGATAGGTTGTGCTAATAATTTTTTTGATATCCTCTTGTATTTTCTTATCGGGTAGAATGTGTGGGTTTTAGTTGTCACACTCTTCTTCTCCAAACATGAATGTATTAGAAAATGATACATTGTACTCTACAGATGTCATGTGTTTCATAAATAATTGACTAGGGTCAAAAGCCTTGAATTCATTTGCCTACTTTAGATTGAACTAAGATTCCATTGATGTGTGTAATGTTTTTTACCATTATCTCCCCAATTTTCCATGGTAGCGGGATAAACTATATTTTTCTTTTTTCGTTAAAGAAATGGGCCCAAAATTTATATTGCTTGCATATTTCAATAACAAATATCTTATCTGAAACATAATATGGTAGATATGAGGGTTTCTCACAAGAGCAATAAATCCTGATAACACTAAAATTCTCCATTACTTCAAAGCTTCCTCTCTTATCTAAGAAGGATGATGCTTCTAGAGACAATCTAGATGTACTTGGTCCATGAATATTTTTTTTGAAAGAAGAAATGAATATGCATTGTTTACTTCATAGAAGTGGTATGTAGCCTTCTGTTTCCAAAGAGCGAGACACCACATTTGAATAGGGTCGAGTTTACAATTGACTTGGTTAGCCAAAGGCAACCCTTTGAATATGTGACAATATGTAATGGAGAAAATCAAGTATGAGGACATGTAAAACCTTTTATTTCTTCTGAAATTTCCTAACTAGAAAGATCATTCACTGGAAATAATCCTTGCCCAGTCAAAAATTTTGTTTTCATGAATTGAAAAGTACAATATATACAGAGTGATCCTGGGAATAGTAATCATAGACTCTTGTCCATATACTCTAGAGAATAACCATGTGTTGGCCCTTGCTCATGTGTTAAGGAATAAAGTGAAGATTAAGGAAGAAGAAAGACAAAGTATGAAGCACACGGAAGGCACACAAACCGAGGAAGGGTCGAAGAGGTTAAAGATGCATAAAAGAATGAACGAAGTAAAGGAAAGAAATTTGTTGAAAGAGAAGATCAAGGAAGAACAAGTCAGCAAGAAGATAGATCGTGGACAAGTCAGCAAGAGGAAGAAGACACTAATGGGTGCTTTGGAGCACTTCGCAGAGAAGAAGGAAGAAAAGGTCGGCAAAGTCCTTAAAATGCAAGTTATGTGGACCTATGGTTTTGGTACCTGAGGTTTTTTCACCTAGGGTTTTTGCACCTGGACTTTGATCTAGGGTTTCTAAGAATCATAGAAGGATAAATAAAGGTCTGGAAGAGTGGAGAGGGGGTTGTTGGAGGGATAGAGATATTGAAATGTAAAAGTGTTATGTCTTAGAGCATTCTTGTATTCTAGATCTTCAAATCGGTGCGAAGATCGACACTGAAGCTGGGTGCGCGGGGTTGGGAGATAAAGAGGAGAGAGAGAGAGAGAGAAGGATCTACAGTTGAGTGCTCATATAGAACTGTGTATTTTCATCTACTTTATCAATAAACACGGTTTTGTGGGCGTAGCCCTAGGGAGAGTGTGAACCACGTAAATATTGTTGTTGTATGTGGTTGATGTTGTGTTATTTTCTATCTTTTATACTGTGATTGCATTATTATTCTCCTCACTAAAGATAAGAAGATATAACTAACTTCACGAAGTTAAGCATAATATTGTTAATAATCTCTAGGTTATCTTGTGTTGTTATTCTGGAATCATCTTGCACTTCCTCTAGTTGTAGACACATCTATCCTGCAACCCCCCTATTGCTACTTCGGGTGAGACTTCATCTTCTTCGCAGGTATTTCCAAAAGGGCCAGTAGTTAGGGTTTGTTGGTGCGTTGTTAGATTTGAACCTTGGGTCTGCCCCTGTGCCAAAAAATTGTTATGTTGTTGGGATTGGGATCTTCTTGAGGGAATTTCAAGGTGGTTTCCATCAAAGTCAGAGATTCAGAAGTGGATAGAAGAACAAGAAAGGGACTTCGTCGTAGCTCAGAAAAAGAACCCCAACATTAGTACAGAAGACTGGTTGGGAAGGTACATATTTACAGATGTACATGAGATTTTCTTTGCTGGAGTTCATAAGGAGTTGTACGGGTGGTTAGCCAGACTAGCAGATACTCAGTTTGAAATCAGATCTAGACCACCTGTGGTTTGGACAGTGGCTCTGATTAATAAAGTCAAGAGAGTCGATAATGTTGTGTCTAGGGAAATAGATCTCTGGTTTGACAGTACTATTGGAAGATACATTACTCAGTTTGCTATTGACAGAGTGGAATCATATAGTTAAGCAGAGAGGCATTTCTTCAAGGGACCTAAAGGAAATTTTCTACCCTTCTTGAAGTTGAAGATTAAGATGATATTGCATGAGAAGAATATCTTAAAGATACAGTAATCAGTTGGATTTTAAAGCTAATGTTCAAGAATTCAGACAGTGACAGTGACGAAGAGATTGGACACACGCGCAGTTGGAGATCATTCAAAAAGTTTCCTCTTGCGAACCTGTTTAAGCATATTTACAGGCCATTGGCACAAGACAGAGATTTCTATAGTGGAGAATAAGCAGGGTGATCAGACAAAGAATATTCAGAGTTTGCAAGGGTAGAGGAAGTAGATACTGGAGAACTTCGTCGAGAAGAACCAGAAACTTCAGGGATTGCGCCTACAGTCGAAGTAATTATTACTACCCCTCCTGTTGTTGTAGCATCATTAAGTAACCATATTAACTAGAGTAACCAGAGTAATCAGAGCACTCAGAGTACTGTTACAAGAAGTTTAGTACATACTCGATTGAAAAACCAAGGAAAATCCATGGCAGATGGAATGAGGTTACCCATTTTCAGAGGAGATGGATCTGAGGATCCTGACCAACATTGGTTCTTATGTGAAGCTATATGGATCATTAAGAAAGTCATCGATGAAGCTGTTAAGAGAGATTAGTTTAGTACTACACTAAGGGATCGTGCATTGAGCTGGTATATGAAGTTTGTTACAAGATTTGTACAGCATAAACCATTGAATGGCATTAAGACTGTGTTGAGTGCAAAGTTCAAGAAGCCTAAGTTGGAGTCGCAGTGCATTATGGAGTTGAAGTAAATCAAGCAGAAGGTGACTGAACATGTTTGCAAATTTGATCAGAGGTTTAAGACCTTGACAGGTCGCTTAAGTTTTCAAATTTCAAATGAATAGCATAAGGAATGGTTCATCGCTTCCCTCCTACCACACATTAGAGTTCCTCTTATGCAACAGAAGGTCTCTTTGCAAGATGAAACATTAGATATTTCCATGAAACTAGAATCATCCCCTGTAGGAGAATCCAGTCCAGGTATGAGTCATATTTTGATTCAATTAACTAGTTTATCTTTACAAGTTGAAGACATGAAGAAAGATAAAGGAAAGGATAAACGAGAAGACATCTGGTGTATCAGATGTAAAGCAGAGGGCCATGAAAAAGAGAATTGTCCCTTATTTAATGAATACTTGGCCTCTGGAGCCCCTAACCCTTTGAAGCAGGCTACTTTATCATGGTGTGAGGTATGTAGGACTAGACATCGCCCTGGTGAATGTTACTATATGCAGAAATATGTCCAGACACCCACCAATCTTTATTGTACATTTTGTAAATCTGTGGGGCATGATGAGAAGGATTGTAGGGATTATGACCTTGTGCATGAAAGGTAAAGGGATGCATATATAATTCAAGGAGAATTACAACAAGAAGGGAACGTTGCGCAGTTCAATTCCCTAGGAAGAGGAAACTTCAACCTTTGCGGTGAGTTCAAAGGAAGAGGACAAGGAGGAGGCATGGATCTAGGTTGAGGTCATATTATTTGCTATAACTGCACCCATATAGGTCATTTGGAAAGGGATTTTCAGAACCCTCGTACTAATTGTGACTACTGTAATTCATTTGACCATGTCATTGAAGACTGCCCAGTATTGTTAGCTAAAGTTTAGGAAAGACGAGGTGGAAACCAGCAAGTCCAACTAATATCAACTGAACCTCACGGTGAGGAACCCAGAGTCATTGTTATTAATAGAGGAGGCATTGTCACGGGAGAATATAGGGTGACTCCAGGAAAGACTACAGATGGATCAGGGATCAGAAGAGCTTCAGAGAAGGCGCCATTGTTTGATCCAAGGAAAGAAAAGCATACTTTTGAATAAGAAAGAAGAGAATTTATAGGCGAAGAGGCTTCTTCATCTTGGGCACAACCGAAAGTAAGGGAATGTGAAATGCCACCAGCATTTTATCAGTATTCCCTACCTAGACAGGGAAAAGAGGTAAGCAAGATTGTGGACTTATTGTATACATGTATCGATTTGATTAATGAAAGAGTTGTGCAGGAACTACAACACCTGATAAGACAATATGAAATTGGAAGAATAGATCCTTTGTTGAATAGAGTCGTGAATCAAGTATCTAGGAAAAGGAGGACAAGCAAGGAATTTCACCTTAGTGCTCAGATCGGAGACTATGACATGGACTATGTGGTCCTCGACCTGGGATCAGAAGTAAATGTTATGACAAAGAAGATTTGGGAATTGATGGTAAAAACTAAATTGATTTACTCTCCTATTAGGCTTAGGATGGCTAATCAGCAAGCGGTTATCCCCTTTGGAATACTAGAGCATGTCCCTGTAGACATCGACGGAATGAGGAAATTTCCAGACTTCAAAGTGATCGAGATTGTTGATGATAGGTTTCCCTATCCTGCATTGTTGGGTATTTATTAGGATTTCAACAATTTGATTGTTGTTGACCTAAAGAAGAGAAGAATGACATTTGAAGGTAATGTCCTTAGGTTCATTTCACCTCTTGACCCTGATGAAGATCGGAGATACACAAAAACTATAAGAGAATAAGATCACGCCTATGAGCTAGAGAACATCTATAAACTAACTGCAGGATAGTAGGATTATATTAATCCTACAACAGATGGAAATCTAAATTGGTGAAGTGAAAGTGCATGCTCATCAGATTCAGAAGAAGCATTGGAAAATTGGAAAAACATAATGTATGAAGTCTCTACGCGGAGGTGTGCCAGATTGACTAAGGAAGTTTGTTTGACTGGCATAGAAGGAAGTAATCTTCCTACATTTGATGGCTGGAATAATTTAGAGACATTTCTATTTGAACTTGAGGGAATTGTACCAGTACAACAAAGGTTGTTGGTACTAGATGAAGCCTTGAAAGAAACACTGGCTAGATGGTGGGGAACACATAAGAAGAACATCACGGAGTGGGTACAATGTCGCACCTTGTTGACAGTGCGCTTTTTAGATCAAGTTGAAGGTTGCAAAGTTATATACACAAGTCAAATTTTCCCTAAAGACTGTGTAAGAAGTTGCAAGGAAGCCTGGAACAACATTCCTAAATAAAAATGGGTACATAATTTCATTAACACCTTAGATACTACACCTATCAACTGGTATCTTCAAGAAGAATTGCATTTAGTCACTATAGATTGGTATGGTATGACCAAGAAATTTATAGCTACATTCCTATTTGAAAGTCAGTACCCCATAGCAGATCAGGCTTTACAAATTGTAAGACAGAAATTCTTTGAGGAGGCACCTAACCCCCCCCCCTTGAAAAAGAAGAATATGCATGGATTGTGCCTCTTAAACAGTTACAGGGTTTTTATAATATTAATTTTGATGAGGATGATGACCCTAGGAATGTGAACATTTCATAAACTAAAGGACAAAGAGATATAGAAGGGCCATGGATTGAATTAAATTTTGTTGGGCGGCCTATTAAAATTAAGAAGGTTAACATTGGAACAGAGCAAGAACCTAAGTTAGCAAATGTTGGAGACTATTGGGATAATGCTACTATTGATAAGATTACAGAACTATTTCACGAGTAACAAGACTTGTTTCCAACCAAGTTCACAGACATGAAGGGCATTAAAGGTCCCATGGGAGAAATGAAGATTCCTTTGAAAGAAGATGCAAGGCCTATCAAGCAGAGGCTTTACAAACTGAATCCCAAGTACAAGAAGAAAGTTAAGATTGAATTAGATAGAATGTTGGAAGCAGGAATCATAGAACCAATTGAAGAATCTGAATGGATCGGCCCTATGGTGGTCCAAGATAAAAAGACATGAGAAATCAGAATCTGTGTAGATCTAAGGAAATTGAATGATGCATGTTTATATGATCCATTTCCTACACATTTTACTAATGAAGTTCTAGATAATGTAGGAGGACAAGAATTTTATTCATTCATAGATGGATTTTTCAGGCTATCACCATATCAGAATTGCTAAGGAGCACAAACATAAGAATACATTTGCAACAGAATGGGGTTCTTTTCAGTACATTGTGATGCATTTTGGTTTGAAGAATGCACCGGCCATATTTTCCATGGTGGTGGTCGAAGCATTTAAGGAATTTTTACATAAGTTTTTGGAGGCATACTTTGATGACTAGACCATTTTTAGTCTACTGAAAGATCATATTGAATGTTTTTGATTAATGTTAGATAAGTGCAGGCAATGTCAGATTGCCCTGAACTTGAAGAAGTGCATTTTCTTTTCACCTTTTGGAGTGTTTTTAGGACACATTGTGTGTAAACAGTGGTTGCTAGTAGATCCTTCCAAGATTGCTATCATTGTTGATCTACCTCCTCCTACTTCGGTTAGCCAATTGCACACTGCATTGGGACACACTGGATACTACAGAAAGTTTATTAAGGGTTATGCACAGATAACAGCACCTATGGAGAAGTTATTAAAGAAGGATAGTAAGTTTCAATGGATAAAGGAATTTCAGCAAAGCTTCAACACATTAAAGTAGAAAATGGCCACTATGCATATTTTGGTTTTTCCAGATTGGAGTAAGGAATTCCACGTTCATTTTGATGCTTCATCCATTGCATTAGGAGTAGTTTTAGCACAGCCAGGTGCAAGATATATTGACCACCCTATAGCCTTTGCTAGCAAGAAGCTTTCTACATCTGAAATAAATTATACTACCGTTGAAAGAGAAGGCATAGCTATGGTATATGCGTTGTAGAAGTTTAGACACTACTTGTTGGGAGTACATTTTAAGATGTTTACTAATCATTCTGCATTGAAGTACTTAGTCAACAATCCATTGTTGGGGGGAAGAATATGCAAATGGCTATTATTATTCCAGGAATATGACTTTGATACTATGGTCAAGCCAGGGAGAATGAAGAAGGGACCTGACCACTTATCTAGGTTAGAACATGGAGAGGAACCTGCCCGTTTGGATGATACATTACCAGATGCACAGTTGTTGGCCATCAGGAAAGTCGATTATCACTTCGTCGAGATAGTCTAATTCTTTTCCACAGGAATGGCACCTCGTGAGTATACAGTTATTCAGAAGAAATAGTTGGTAGTCCATGTTGCATATTTTCAACTTATAGATGAACAGTTATATAAGATGGGACCAGATGAGATCTTAAGAAGATGTGTTATGGAGTGAGAAATACCATTGATTCTTGTAGAAGCACATGAAGGCATCGCAGGAGTTCATTATGCAGGGAAAGCAACAGTGCAGAAGGTTCTCAGAGCTGGACTCTAGTGGCCCACTTTACATAAGGATGCTAAGGAATACTACAGAGCCTGTGATGTATGTCAAAGAATAGGGAAGCCTTCTATAAGGGATGAGATTCCTTTAGCACCTAAGTTAACATTATAGATATTTGAGAAATGGTATATTGAATTTGTGGGACCTATCAACCCACCAGGAAAGCGCACAGGATCTCGATACATTATCACTGCTACAGAGTATTTGACCAAATGGGCAGAAGTAAGAGCAGTTAAAGACTAGTGCAACTACAACTGTGGGGTTCATCTTTGAGGATATCATAACCAGATTTGGATTCTCGGAGACCCTTATGAGTGATAAAGGCACACACTTCATTAACAAAACTATTGAAGCCTTGACCCAAGAGTTTGAAGTTCACCATCAGAAAACCACACCTTATCACCCACAAGTGAATGGTACAGTCGAAGCTTTTAATAATAATCTGGAGACAATGTTGACTAATATTTGCAATGTTAACATGGATGATTGGGATTTGAGAATTCCAACAGTGTTATGGGATTATCAAACTACTTTCAAGAAACTAACAACACAGACTCCCTTCAAGTTAGTTTATGGCCTGGAAGTAGTGGTACCAAGTGCAGTTGAAATTGGGTACCAGACACAGAAAAGACAGTATGCACATGATAGGGAGGGACAGATCAGAAAGCACAAGCTACTTCGCGCAGCCTGTAGTTGAATTAATACAGAAGGTTCAACACTGCAATGACTTGGGACAAGTCACTTGTGAGTGTTGGGGGAATTTTGGACCTTGGTCATGTATTAAGGAAGAAAGTGAAAATTAAGGAAGAAGAAAGACAAAGTATGAAGTGCGCAGAAGGCACACAAATCGAGGAAGGGTCAAAGTGGTTAAAGAATCATAAAAGAAGGAAAGAAAGTCATTGAAAGAGAAGATCAAGGAAGATCAAGACAACAAGAAGATAGATCGTGGACAAGTCAACAAGAGGAAGAAGACACTAATGGGTTGTTTGGAGCACTTGGTGGAGAAGAAGAAAGAACATATTGGCGAAGTCCTTAAAATGCGGGTTATGTGGACCTAGGGTTTTGGTACATAGGGTTTTGGCACCTAGGGTTTTGGCATCTGCACTTCAGTCTAGGGTTTCTAAGAATCATAGAAGGATAAATAGAGTTTTAGAAGAGTGGAGAGGGGGTTGTTGGGGGGATAGAGAGATTGAAATGTAAAATTGTTATGTCTTAGAGCATTCTTGTATTCTGGATCTTCAGTTGGGTGTGAAGATTGACATTGCAGCTGGGTGTGCAGGGTTGGGAGATAAAGAGGAGAGAGATAAGGATCTGTAGCTAACTGCACATATGGAACTGTGTATTTTCATCTACTTTATCAATAAACATAGTTATGTGGACGTAGCCCTAGGGAGAGGGTGAACCGCATAAATCTTGTTGTTCTATGTGGTTGATGTTGTGTTATTTGCTATCTTTTATACTATGATTGCATTATTTTTCTCCTCACTAAAGATAAGAATATATAACTAACTTCGTGAAGTTAAGCATAATAGTGTTAATAATATCTAGGTTATCTTGTGTTGTTATTATGGAATCATCTTGCACTTCCTCTGGTTGTAGACACCTGTGTCCTTCAACCCCCCTATTGTTACTTCGGGTGAGACTTCATCTGCTTTGCAGGTGTTGTTGAAAGGGCCAGTAGTTAGGGTTTGTTGGTGTGTTGTTAGAGTTGAACCCTGGGTTTTCCCCTGTGCCAACACCATGCCATTTCTTGATATGGATTTTTCTATAATAATTGTTGGGTCTTCAAGATAATCTTGTAGAATCTCCAATCCTCCATTCTTTGTCTTCAAAAAAATTTCGGCTTCATCTCTCTTGTAATTCATCGTCGGATCTGGGAGCTTAAGCATCCTCTTAAAAACTAAAGGGGTTAAGGAAATAGGTGATTCCCCTTGTAGCTGAATAATTCTCTGATTCTTGTCAAATTTATCGATGCACCATGAAATCAGCTCCTTGAAATCATAGACTTCTAGAACACAACCTGCCAAAGTGATTCGTGACATCCAAATATGGCTTCAATTCTTCTCTAGAATTGGTAATGAAGAGTAATGTATGTATGCTCACGACCATTGAAATATTTAGTCTTCTCGCCCAAGTAGGTTGACAGTATCTTCACACAATTGTTCATTTCTTTGGATTGTCATACTTAATCAAGGTGATAGATTAATGTACAGTTCTTTTCAGAATGTTATTATCAAAATACATATGTTTATCTTAATATGCTTCCAAGGCTCTTGACTCAAGAAATTTTAATGTGAATTGATATTAAAATTAAAGAGGAGTTGTCTCGAGAATATTTCCATTAATAACGACTTTCAACACTTAACCAGTTTTAGTCATTTCTAGGAGAAATGTACATCAGGGAATGTGACAAGACAAGATATGGACTACCACGGGGCGGTGGAAAATCAGGATGGCAGAATGGCGAGGTAATGGAATGGAGGGGTAAGAGAACTATGGGGTTGAGAGTATGTGGAAGAATCATAAGAATTATCGTGGACCCATGGTATGTAATACTCAGGAAAAAACTAAGTATGAAAAGAGGATAGAGACGACAAGGTTGCAGGTAGGGATGATTCTATCGGGGAAGTAGTCTAGACCTGTGGTCAATCATTTTTTGTTTTTGAAAAGTTTCTAAATAAATGTACAAAATGTGGGTCATGGAATTCAATGGTGTATTTTTTGGGTCGCGGAAGTTTAAACATGGCTAGGTGAACCGAGAAAACTTCGAAAAAATTCTATGGGAAAAAATGGAGAGAATATACAAGAGAGATTGCACAATATTTAACACATTTTAGGATCAACGTAGGGGAAACCCTTATTGTTACCCTTCGATATTTATGTTCGACTTTTTGTCATCAAGGTGTCCATAAATTATAAATACTGAGCACACTTTTTCAATGAAAAAAGAAAGAAACAATTGATTCCATTTCCATGGAGGGTTGGGGAAATAGTTTTCAATCATATTTCCCATTTAGATGAATTTGTTGGTCAATTGGATCAACTTATTATAAAAGAATCACAATCCTCCAAGGGTTTTGACCCTAAAAACTTATTTTCTTCACACATGTCCCTCGTCGAATATTCTTCATATTTTAGTAAATCAAAAGAATTTGAAGAAGGAGGGGGAGACAACCAAAATATAAACGAGGCCTCTATTGAAGAAACTATGAATGACATTGATGCATTGGAAAGAACTAATGTTTGTTACAAGCAGAAGGGAAGAGAGGAAACCAGCAAGAACCCTAAATCACCCAATATTTCACAAAGATGTGCTTCAAAAAAAACAAAACCTAGAAGTAGTGGTCTGGAACCAAGAAGGAAATTTTCGAGAAATTTAGACAACGGTGGAGATAAATACCATACAAAGATAAATTTGGAAAAATAACACACTATCCACAGTTCTATTAAAAGAAAAAGAGAAACTCAAAAGGCGAGACAAGATGTATCTGAAAATGAATAAAGTTATGGATCCATGGAAGTATATGAAGTAATAGAAGAACCCAGTTGGTCGGAGAAAATATTGATGGAAACTAGGGAAATTGTTGAGGATATAGCTTCCCAAGAGTCGAAAATCTTTGAATAAGATTCGGTTACACTTCACCACGTGACCTACCGCAAGAATTCTAAGAAACTGTTAATAGAAAAAGTAAATATGAAAAATAACAAAGTTGCTTAGAAATGGAAATCAGAGATTTATTTTCATGGGGTTCCACCCTCGAAAATCATTGAATTTTATAGTGCAACCAGGGTAGCACTAAAGGAATCTATTTTTTATATTGAAAAATAAAATTTATTTCTAAAAGAAAGAATAAAGGAATTGGAGAAATCTCTAATTACAAACCCATTATTTTTTAACCAAACACTGCAATTGAGCATGTACTTACTCTTGAAGATGTCCTGGAAACTAGTTCCAAATTGAAGGGTTCATCTAGTTTACTATTGGATGTAAGAAAATATGTTGGAGATGGTATCCAAAAGATAATAGAGTTAATTCTTGAAATGTGGGAACCATCACAAAGCTCAACTAAATTCTCAACAAGGATTATGCACTTTAAGGAATATCTCCAAAAATACTTAGAAAATGATGAAGGATTTAATAAAGAAGCGGTGGGAGCATTTGCAACGAAAGTTTCGAGCTTGAGCGACACACAGAAAAGACAATAAAACCTTCCCTCTAGTATTCGAATGAAATAAATTAATGCTTGTTGGATTAAAAGAAATAAAAGTTTAAGAGAATTGATGTTTGAATGTGAGGTTGTTAAAATTAAGAGAGGTGACATATTTATGAAACGTGTTGATCTTACCAAAGAATTAGATGGTCTGCAATTACTAATGGATACAATAATTTTTTCAAAAGAGAAACTATTAGAACAATTAGAGGAATTAAAAGTTGCTTGGGCTAATGAATTTAGTGACTCGGTTGAATTATCTGAAGAAGAAGTAGAAAGGTGGCTTGTCCGGTATATAAATAAGAATGATGACATTGATGACATGTTGCACCAATTGAGCATTGATTTGAGAGAATTGGAGAATGAATTATTACAAACATGAAATAATGGTTACTTCTATGAGAGAGTATATAGAACAATGGTTAACAAAGGCTTAGTTAAGATATCTTAGAAATATCATCAAAAAGTAGTTACAACAATTATGCCACCTCCAACACAGTAGCAGAAATCTACAAAATATGCCTTGACAAGAAAATGAAGGGTGAGAACTTCCATCGCAGTAAATCATGTAGTCACCTTTTTCTTACCTTAACTATTTTTCTTCTTTAGTCAAATATGATTTTTCCTTTTATGTTCCCAACAACCTGTGAAACCTAAGGCTGACCCCTGATTGTTTTCTTTGTCCTCCAGGTCTCTCTTTCATTTTATGGTCCGCAGGAGCCCCATCCCATTCCTCTTTGAAGTAAAAATGGGGAAGGAAAAATGCAGTTTACTTTATTTGTAACCCCATACATTATTGATTATTTTATTAAAGACATCTATTAATTTTTAAGGTTCCCAGAGAACTAGCTCGGGACATAACATTGTTGATCTCTCAGAATTTAATTTTTAAGCATGATATTTCAAATGCGTGTCTATAAAAATATTCGTTGCATTTAATGGAATGATCATTTAGACTTCTTTGCTATATGTGGTCCATAATTTCCTTTCCTTTGCTAAAAATTGAGTATTACTTTGACTACTATTGAGATGGAAATGTCATCCTATCGTAATGTATACTCTTTTGGTTTATAAATCTTGTAACATAGTGTAAATATTTACTTTATGTGAGATATCTAGTCGTTCTCATGTATACTTTGCATCTGAATATTTATTTCAAGAATAACGCATGGTCCTCTCTCAGACATTTTTTTTGTTATTATATCTTATTTAAAGTAGAGAAGTACCACCTTTCTAAAAAATCAAGGGGATTTGTCCTCGTGTGCTTGACCTAAAGAGCTTAAGATAGTCTTTTCGATCAACAAAACATATTTAAAATGAGTAACAAAAGGCATACATAGTTAAAATGGCCAAAACTTTTGTAAAGTCTACTCAATGGTTTCAACACATTATGTCATTTTCTACGTCAACATTTACCTTTTATATATAGCCATAGAAATTGTCAATATTCCAAGCAAATACATGCTTAATGACGCTATGCCTCACAATAAATGAACCGCCTAATATAGAGTCTAAATGTTCATGCAAGTATCTTTTCAATACAACCTTTATTACAGGTACAAGTATGATTCCAACCAATCATTCCACAAATAATGCATTATTATAAATAAATAAATGTTGCACTAAAAATATAAATTATCATAATTTTTTTAATTGTCATCCATTATGCAATGCTTTGAACAACAATTACTTTACTTTAGTGTATAAAACTTACATATTAAAATATTCTTAATATAAAAAATTAAGACTAAAATGGAAGTTCATTCTTTCACAAACTCTTATGTATTTAACTATAAAAATAAAAACAAACCTACTTGCAAGTAAAAGTGATTTTCAATCTCTCTTATTAGTCCCTGTCGTAGGCATAGAGGGACTATAGCGATCGATAAAGCATTGAATACATATTAGTTTGTCCTTTGACCGGAAATATTTGCACAATACCTATTGTTGGAGCTATCGAATTAAAAGCATATATTTTTATATATTAAAAAGTAACATATATGTACTAATCTGATTGGCTAAGAGATTGGAGGTCTTATTGTCATATTCGCTATTCTCAATGCCGTATATGGCAACATATCCAAAATTTTTCTAGTAGACAGTATGTTTTAATCATATATTTTTCTTGTATATCGCTTGAAGGTCGATTAATGCTACCATTAGTTCGAATGTTTGTATTAGCATGTTCTGCTACCCGAATATATCTGTTAGTTTTGATATGTACTAAGCATATTGAAAGGTTTTCATATCCAAGCTTTGTATATTTCTTCAAATTTATTGACACTTATTCCAAGATGCCTCAATAGGCCTGACAGTGTAAATAGTTACATGACGTGACGTCCTCCAACACCCTTGACAACTTAAATGTTTGCATACCGCGAGGTCCTTAGACAGCCTGAGAGTCTTAAATGTTTATGTAAATACGGTTCTCGAAGCACATGCCAGTTCAATAGCCATTGTATGCTTCATCCTTGTTCTGCCATTGAAGCTACATGCATTTTTTACTGGTTCGGTGATTGCTTCTTCTTTGCTGGTTTGTCGGGTGTTGCCATTCTATGTTTCATCCTCATAATCATTGAAGCTAGATACATTTTTTACTGGTTCGGTGAGTGGTTCTTCTTCGTTGGTTTCTTGGTTGTTGTTTTTTGTTGTTTCGCTCGCGATTCGACCTGTGCTTCTGCATTTCATCGTTTCGGAGTAATTTTTGATGCCATAGATTCATTTTGTATTCCTTGTTTGTTGTTCAGTGTTTGCAGTTTGCAAGTAAGAATGTTTGTTTATTTGGAGTCGCATGTCCCTTGTATGTTTTCGGTTCCTTTTCTGCTTCGGCTGTAGTTTGGTAATCGTTGGAGATACATATGTTGTTCATTGGGTCGATGGATTTTGTTGGTTCGTTGGTTCATGGGTTGTTGGTTCTGTTTGTTTGCCTGGGGTTTGCGCTTTGGGGCCCTGGGGGTGTAGTTCAGCCTCTTTGTTCTTTCTCGTTGGTTTGGTCCTTGCTGGTTTCTTTTCTTTTATTCATCCTTGCAGGGTTGGGGTGCTGTGGCAGTGGTTGGAGATTTTCTTTTTTCTTTTTTTTTTTTATTGTTATTGTTTTTTGGGGGCACTTTACGGTGTTTAGCCCCTGCACCCACCAGTCAATCTACAGTTGTGTTATTTGCAATTTTTTCAAAGGCTGTTATCTGTATTTCTGTGAGATTTTCCTGGTGCTCGAGTCCTGCCATGAAAGAAAATAGTTGCATACAAAATTGTTGGAGGATTACATGTGAAGTTACAATATCCGTTGTTTTTTTGTTGGAATAAAGCATATGTATGCAGCCTACATTTATAGACCATGTATGGTCAGATGTGTGGATATGACATGACATGTTCTTTCTCCTCTACATAGACTAGTGTGTGCATGATACAATCTGTGTTGTGCTTGAGATATGATATGTGCAACAAAGATTCTTCAATATTATATTTTCATGTCTGGAAGCATGTCTGGGTAGTTTTCCACGGAAAATTGAGAACTTGTATTGTGGGCACAGAAGTTTGTGTAGATAATAAAGAACATGGTTAAAGGGCATATCTGGATGAATTTCCAGGAAAAACCAGAAATCGTTTAGCTGCGGCCATGCAATTTTGTGATATTTTCTTCCTTGTAATATATTTTGGCCAAGGAAAAAAAAGCTAGACGTTTACACCCATGGATAGAGAAGAGAAAAGGTTCATGTTTATGCCTTTGTAAACTATTTGTTGAGTCAGTTTTTTTGTATCTACATATTTCGTGTTCTCCAGTTTATCCCAGCTTCCATTGATGTACATTGAATTTTGTGATTTCCCACATTGAAACAAACAGAGTAGCTGGAGAAAAGGAGGGAGTCTTGATTGCATCGGCTGAAGAGGATATAGAAAGGTGCATGCTTGTACTGTTGTTTCGTATTGCGTTGTTTTGTATTTCATTTATGGTCTATATATGTGTTAAACTAGTTGTGTGCCTTCCTACATGGTAAGTTATCTTGGTTACATGCGTTCCTTCCTGCATACTAAGCTAGTTTATGTCCATTGTGTTTGCGTTGCATTGTTGCATTTAAAGAAACAGAATCGTTGGATAGGACGAAGGACTCTTTGGCGGGTAAATAGACCTTTTTCTTTTTCTTTTAAATGCGTGTTTTAATACTAACTTTCCTTCGTCTCGAATCCATCTTCAGCATTGTTGCCTTGGAAAAAACAGGTTGCTTGGACAGGGAGATGAATTCTTTTGTGCAGCAACAGAGGGTTATGTGGTACAATCTTCTAAAAGGTATACCAAGTGTGCCAGTAAATTAAATATACAAATCGGGAGGGAGCATATAATATTAGACTTGAAAATGATGAATTCGCAATAATCGACCTTTCTGCGCTCCCTGTTTCTACTTTTTCCATTTTCTATTATCCCTTTTGTTTTCTAATTCATCTTCTTAGTGTGGTTTCCGAAAATTCCCTCGTGCGTCGATTGGCGGACTAACAGACTAACATATGTGGTCCTGCTTCTACCTTATTCCATAGTTACCCACTTTGTCGATTGTGACTGCCAGGTTGGCAAGTTTAAGATTTCTCCCTTGGCTTCCGAGGGTCCTCGATATACAGATTGGCCATGGTGACCCGCGGTCACTCCCTGTCTACTGTTAAACATTTATCCAGTTAAAAAATTAATATGCATACAATTTTATGGTTATTTTGTCCTTCTGATGGACAATATACAATGCATATATTTTTTTACTCCTGATGTTCATCTGTACATGCTTGCATCAAAAAAAGTTGGACTAGTGAGATGGCCACGAGCAGTCAGTCATCCCAGACATCAGTAGACCAACAAGGCCAAAGGTAAAGATGCATACGTTGTTCTCTTACTATGTTTACTAAACAAATTTCTTGGGCGATATATTCATCTATGGCATGGCGAATATGTTGATGCCATTTTACATACATGGTTTCTAGCTTGTAAGAAGTATCAACAAGTATAAGTGAAACGTCGAACGTGTTGCATTTTCCGCAGACTAAGAGGTGTGGTTGCGAAACTGTGGCTCCATAGTTCATCAATACTATTCGTGTACGTATAGCACACTACCATTCACTTTAGTTTTCCTGTTCAAAAAATGTCATGAGGTCTAGAGTTGTGACATCCAAAGTATTGTCAATAGAGGACTTGAACAGCCGCCAAATTGGACAACTGTTCATCAAGGACATAATGGTTGTCTATACCACCTACTTGGACAAGGCAAACAAAAGTAGATCCATTATGCATGTTGATATGACAGACAAGGATGCCATGATGACAGTCACACTGATTGTTCCTCCACAACTTGTCCAGAAGCATGCAGAAAAGATATTTCCGCGTAATGGGATATCCATTACAAATTTTAATGTATTTCCCAAAACAGTATATGACCGTGGTGATTGCGATCGAATTATTTTTCTCAACGAAACAAGTATTGTGGAAAAAAATCCTGCTAGTTGTTCAGAATATCACTTCCTCCCAGACTCGACTATCAGGCAGCTTGCACAAAGCACCAATATTTACCCAATCGGAATGATTGGGGCTGCTGTGACACTAGCGAGAAAATTTGGGTCGCAACACATTCTCCATATAAAGAATGGAGAGTCGGACAGCGACAAGGCAATGGTACCACTTTTCATATTCAGTTTTGTTCTTAACTTTCATGTCTGCATGTATGTCGGATAAGTTACAAAAATATTGCACGATTCCATGTTGCAGCTACAATTGTTCGATACGTATTCAAATTTGTTTTCATCAATGGAACAGCAATTGCATAGAGGGTAGATTCCACTTATGTTGTTCAAAAATATAACAACGAAGAAGGATGTTAGAGAAAGGATCTTTCGGCCAACCCAGGCAATGTTTGTAACAAAGTTGCGAGCAAATATAGTAGAGGATCTGGAGAAACTATCTAGCTCAACAATTGTTGTGTGTATACATCCACAAAATCATCCTCACTTTTCTTATAGAAATAGCCTTCAACAAATTTTTGCACATGTTTACTTTTTCTTTTTTGTTTTACAGGGGAGGGGGGTGCAATTGTGTATTATATTGTTCAATGTATTAATCCATTTTCTCACGTTGCCAGGTTGAAGGTCTTTTAGTTGCATCCAATGTGTACTCGACCCCCTTTGAGCCTGTATGTGCAAAATACCATTATGTTGCTTCTGCCTCCGCTTTGATAAGTGATGATAAAATTGATTTTCTGTGATGCGATGAAAAATGTCCATATATTTATGGACATTGCGTCAATGGTGTTATCTGAACCATGGGAAACACAACTGTGCAGTGTTCGATTAGGTAGCCTATGTTACAAAATGTGCTTCCTGAATTGGCAGAGTTTTCATATGAAACGTATTTACACAAAAAGGCAAGTAGTGTCTATATGTTGCGGCAGCTTCAGATACAGAGTAAATTCACCTTAAATGAGGACAATGCAATTTTGCATATCGATTGAAGAAGGGCAAAAAAAAAAAAAAAAAAACAACCTTTGGGAGGAAATGAAAATACTTCATGTCTCTCTGTAATATTTGTTCAACATCTAGATGAATGTTCGTTTCAATAGAAAAGGAATGCGCCGACGTATTTTCTTTGTATATCAAATTGTTTGGTGCAAAGGTCGATGGGTTCTGCTCAATGGAACCTTCTGGGAACTTTCTTCCGAATTGTTTAAAGTATGGTTGGTTCTTCGTTATTTGGTTTGTCTGTCAATTTGCATACCGTGGAACTCCATCTCTTCTTTGGAGGACACGGAACAATATAGTTGAATTTTTTTGGCCAGCTGGCACGCAGATCCGCCTGATAATTTCTATGGCGTTGTGACGCAAATGTACTATGTGACTTGTTTTGGCAAATTTCCTTGATCGATGAACTTGGTCAAATTATTGTTGTGAA
>JZKD02S2069788.1:32306-78851 GCA_000966675.3 Picea glauca | reverse complement strand
ATGGGGAGTGGTCTAGGACAGTCATTCTTCTTGGCAGTCACTCTAAGTAGTGGTCAAGTAGAATGGTCTGCCTCGCCGGGCAGTCATTCTTTCGAAGTTCACAATTGTGAGCAGTTTCAAAGAATCGTTCATTTTGGAGGTTGATGCAAGACAGACATTCCTCGAGGGTTATACATTCTCTCCAGGTTACACTTTAGTGTCGGAGGAATGGCCCAGGGTGGGGAATGGTCCGGACAGTTATTCCTCGAGGGCAGACTCATTCTCTCCAGGTTACACTTTGTTTAGTGTCGAAAGAATGGCCCGGGGTGGGGAATAGTCTAGGCTCAGCAATCAGGGACAGTTATTCCTCGAGGGCATACTCATTCTCTCCAGGTTACACTTTGTTTAGTGTCGGAAGAATGGCCCAGGGTGGGGAATAGTCCAGGACAGTCATTCCTTAGGGTAGACTCATTCCCTCTAGGTTACACTTTGTTTAGTGTCGGAGGAATGGCCCAGGGTAAGGAATGGTCCAAGCATTTCTTGAGGGAAGACTCATTCTCTCCAGGCTACACTTTGTTTAGTGTCATAGGAATGGCCCAGGGTGAGAAATGGTCCAGGCTTAGAAATCAGAAACAATCCTTCTTCCTTGGTTGAGAAGAATGGGGCAGATAGCCCATTGTTGATATTCTATATTGAGGGCAGACATTCTTTCAGATCTCACAAACATGAGTGAAAGATTGGCCCAGATGATTATTCTTGATATTCTATACTGAGGGCAAACACTCTTTCAGATCTCACAGACGTGAGTGAAAGATTGGCCCAGATGATTCATTTTTTATCATAACATTGTTTCTATGCAGATGAAGACTACTGTGGTGGAAGACATTCTTTCAGATCTCACAGACATGAGTGAAATATTGGCCCATATGATACAGTTCTATCATAACATTGTTTCTATGCAGGATGCTCTCAGATGTTTGTTATGAAGACTATATGACAGTAGATGAGGACTATTGTGGTGAATATGTTTCACCGTTCGCAACTATACGTTGTTGATCAAGTACTTATGTATTACTTGATGTGGTAGTGAACCACTGGATTGTAATTATGTACTACTATGAATAGACACAGGTGTGTTCCATCCTCGTTCTAATTGCCTTGAAGACTATCAGCAGTTTATTGGAGACAATGATCATTCAAATGAATGATGAACATAGATTTTCCAAACGGAAAATAATTCAGAGATTTTACTCCTCTTATATCACTCTATGGTGAGAGTGACTTATCCATCATCATATCTAACTACTCAGATGAAGTATGGTTTCGAGAGATGATGCAGCTGATGATGGTGGTGATGCTCATGATCTAGTCATGAAATAGTCTAGATGACTATATTGATGCTACCGGGTAAATGGTATATTTTGTGCTCAAGAACATTACCTGTAAATACCTCTCTAGCTAGGAGGGAGTGTTAATATTATGGTAGTTTTGGGAGGTATTTACCCCCACGTGTGAACCTGGCGAGAATAGAAGACTTTGGGAAGCAAGAGAAACCCTAATGAGTTGGCTAATAACCCTAGAAGCCTTGTCGGCTCAAGAAGATAATTTATATTGGGCTATTAGCCTCCAAGAGAAGAAGTCGGCCAGAATTAATAATAATATATTGAACGGACACTTATCCAGAAGGAGAATTCGGCCCCCAGCAAAACTGGCAGAACCGCTATAAATACAGGGTGCCAATTCTCATTTGTCACATCTCAGAATTGCAGTTTTGCAATTTGGTGCGCACTGTAGTTGCAGTCTTGTGTGCAGGTTTGGAGGAAGAGCTGGAGCAACTGCAGCAGCAGCAAGATCTCAGTTTTGGCTTGAATATCTCTTAGCTAGGGTTTGGACTATTTGATCATCTTTTTGTGATGCGCTATCCTTGGGGATTGATGCGCCACTCTTTGTCTGGCTATCTAGCCTAGGGTTTGCTTCCGAAGGAATTCTCAGTCAAGGTTAAGGTGCTCGGAGGGAGGCTTCGGCCTATGGTTGGGTGACAAGGGTATCGTCAATGGTAAAATGAGCACACCATCTTCTATATTCTAACACTTGGCAGGGACTGCGCTGCCACGCAACCTTGTTATAGAAAACAAACTTACTTGCAAGTAAAAGTGGTTTTCAATAAACATACAACAAAATCCTCTATACTTTCCTTTATCTTCATACTTGAGTTTATCATTCATGACGATATTTGGAAATTAATAAAAAGGTTTATGCAGCTTATTTATCAAACTTTTCAATAATCAAACAATAAAAAAGACATTTAATTTGTAAACCCTTAAAATGACTATTAAATTTATAAGTAGAGGTTTGATAGAATGATATGTTGTGGAAAATAAGAACAATCAAACACTTCAAAAGGAAGGGTGTGATATAATCGATTTCTTAATATTTCAAAAAGACCTTGAAACAAATCCAAATGCTAAAAATTCTGAGATAATATTTTATATCAACAATAATGCACTACACCCTAAGCAACAATAATGATGTTTTGTGGAAAATAAATCACCCCAAATCGAAGGGTACAATACAACAAATTTCAAACCATTTCAAAAAGGTCATGACAAATCCAAACACTAGATATTGTGTTATCAACAATAATGCAATGCACCCTCTTGAACACAAGAGGGATGTTTTGTGGAATACAAGGCAATTAAACACTCACAAATGGAAGGGTGGAAACGGTTAAATTTAGAAACATTTAAAAAATCTTGCATCATATCAAAATGTTGGAAATCAATGGAAGGGTGGACACTGTTAAATTTAGAAACATTTAAAAAATCTTGCATCATATCTAAATGTTGGAAATCATAAGATATGATATTATCAATAATAGTGCACCACACCTCACTTAACGAAAATAATGATGTTTTGTGGAAAATAGAGAGTAATCAAACACCCCAAATAAAAGGTATAATACACTAAATTTAAAATTGTTTCAAAAGAATCCAAAGAAAAATCCAAACTTCGAAAATCCTGAGATGTTATCTTATCAACAATAATGCACTACACCATGTTGAACATCAAAAGTAATGTTGTGTGGAGAATATCAAGCAATCAAGCATCCCACATCGAAAAATGTAATAATAAATTTATTAAAGTTAACAAAAACCAATGTAAAAATTATAATAAATAATTTTATATAAATATTTAAATTAAAACAAAACCCAAAAAATCGAAATGCTAGATAGCTTAAGCTATTATCTTATTAACAATAATGTATTGTTAATGAATTGAATGTCACAAGTGGAACATAGATAGAAGCTCTATGCTTAGGTTGAAAGAATGGTAATTTGTGCTTAATAATCCAACTAAAAGGGTTAAAGAAATTAAAAAACCAAATCCAAAAAAATATCATTATAAAGAAAGAAAATGTTATTATAAAATAATATTGTTAAAAAACATTGAATCTCATTCTTTTTACTCCACTATACAATTATAGTAAAAACAAATAGACAAATTAATGGGCCTACAGTAAGAATTCATGGCTCAAACTCAGCAAGAGTATAATGATTGTAAATCTCTATATAAATTACTTTACGCCATAATAAGAATTCATGACTCAAACTCAACAAGAGTATAATTATTGAAAATCCTTATATAAATTACTTTACCTCTTTACCCCGTGAGGCCAATAATACATCTCAATCAGTGTGATTCCTAGACTACTTTACCCCTTTACCTCGCAAGACCAATAATACATCTCAATAAGTGTTATGGTAAAGTTCCCAATACGGACAGGTGAAACCCCCCTTGGATCAAGACCCCTCTTGATCCAAGACAGAAGAAAACAAAAGGTAAAATACTTCCCCCCTAGACTTATTTCAACAATTATAATGAGAAGAAAAAGATGGATTAATTACATTTTTATGTCGTTTTTACTTGTTTCTCCAACCTTTGACCTTGATGTCCAAGCTCCTAGGTGCAAGAAAAGACCTGCAAAGAACAAAGTGAAACCTCCTTCTTCCACACTATATTTGTTAAGTGAAAATAGATATATCTATGATGAATTTAACAACAATAGACATTCATATACTTGAACAAATAGACATGAGAGGAATGGGCCAAGTTATGTATTAATGGAAATTCAAAAAAATGGAATCACTTACAATCTCAAGTTTGACGTTGCAGCAGCTCCTCCAATCTCTCCTTTCTATCCCCTTGGATCTCACACAATCATAAGTATGATGCTCTTAATTCTCCCCCCTTTTTCACTCAAGCATGGCCTTCATTATATAGGCTTGGAAGCATCACAACCATAGGATAGTTTTGAGGAGAGGATGTGGTCAAAAGAATATTTGGCTCAACCAACAAGATTCAACTTGCCTTAAATAGGAAATAGCTTGAACAAATCCCTTAACCAACTAAGAACTCTCAGAAACTACCTCACAAATCAAGGCACGATGGTTGCAACAGCTTTATCGCCCCCCCATAACTGTGCATAGGGTGATGAACTAGGGACTATTTCTCCCTAAGACACTTTGGGGGAGCGATGATCAAGGTTTCATCCCTCCTTGTATATGGCTAGGGGAGCAATGAAACTCAATTAAGGCCAAAATATCAAGGAAAAAGATGGCATTTTGTCCTCCAACTGATAGGTTTCTTCTTCAATATGTATAGGGAGTATGACATACTTTTTCTCATGGTGATGAAGTACAACACTTAAGTGCGACACTTGGTAAAGTGAAATACTTAGGTGTATAATAGATGTGACACTTAAGCGCGACATTTGGTGGTGCATCACTTACAAAACTTAGGTGTGAAATTTGATAGTGTGACACTTAGGTGTATAACAGATGCCCCCTAAAGTGTGAAGTCAGAAGGAAAGATAATGGTTGAAACACTATAAAAATATGTATGTGAGGGTGATGGAATAGGAGAGTCGGGTGAAAGTTGTAAACAAACAGAAATCAATATATATGTATCATCTCTGAGGTAGGCATACCCATGCTCGGAATAAACTGAATAAAATCATGGTCATTGACCAATACACTATGGATCCATGAAAGAACTGACTATGGATATGACCACAAAATATAGAATGTGGATCCATATCTCCATGAATCAATCAGTTCATAGCCATGAAAGAATACACAGTGGAGATATGATATGACAAAACATAGCCACATACCAATAAAAAGTGGATCTATGTGACAACATATATATTATTAAGATCGCCAGCATGATGACCATACTAGAATCTTCTAAGTACTCAAATAGTCTCCATCACAACCTGGTTGCTTGAGGAGTTCCCAGGGTCTTTGTCTCAATCCCGAAATGGTACGATTCTAGCCATGTGAATAAATGTGCTAATGTCGAACATGGTAGAAACCACTTGAATATAGGTCATTGATGTATATCATTAACAAGTGAAAGGGAAAATCACCAATTATAACCATGACTCCAAAGGAACCCTAGTACATCCTAGCGAATGTGAATAAATGAGTTGAAGTCAAACATTTTTGGAATCATTCGATCAAAAGTCAATACCGTAAAACTAGTGTCAAAAGCGAGGAGACCTGCCATTGAGGCATGCAGGTTCCAAGATACCGACAGGTTTCTAAGTCTAATTCCAGGATAATGTGTTGAAGTGGATAGGAATAGACTCATCAAAGGAGGGCCATGATGTTTCCCCCATCATCGACATGAAACTGACACATAAAAGTGATGTAAGATAATGGATTAAATGAGCACAGACTAACAGCAGGATGAACGTTGGTAATATTGTAGAATGGTTGATTTGAGTTAAAAATTCCCTTGAACACTATGAGTCGCGACAAATGACTTGGAAGAATTGACTCAATGAGAGATAGACCAAAACACAATGTGACGATAACTAGGGCACTCTTCAGGTGAGGCGAATGAGTATGATGACTCATAGAATTGGTATGACTCAAAGACAAGAATATTACCCAATTATAAGACAAGATGAAAACAAGCGCCATGTTCAAGGGAGAAAACAAACAACTGCCATGATCCAAAACTTGACCTACTTCCCTCAAATTTTCCCCCTACTACGAATGATGAGTACCTCTTTGTTTTTTAACAAGCTTGAGGAGGATAACAAATGCTCGATATAGCTCATCTTCGATGAGTCCCTCATCACATGTTTAATGAACCTGAAGAAGGAGGGGTTTTTTCCCATATGGGTCCTTCAATGTATAGTTTTATGAGCCCAAAGAAGGTAAACTCGACGGTATTTTCACATGTATAGAGTCTAAAAATATCTTAATGAAGACTCCAAGGGTGTTCTTTTTCATAAATTTAGTCCCACAAGTATGAAAAAGTTTAAAACAATACAAGGGAGAACTCTTCTAGTCAAGATTGACTAGAGTGTTCATTTTTCGTAGTTAGTCTTATGAGACCAAAAAAGGGGTAAACAACCACTCAAAAGACTACTCTTTGTGGTTTAACGAGCCTGGAGAATGATGAAGTATTCTCTCATGAACAAGGTCATTGGAGAGGAAAAGTTTTGTCTCTTGAAGTCATGCACAAGTATGAGACGACTCGATGGAAATAAGGTTAGGAATCTCCATAAATATGATTAAATAGTGTTTATACTCAAATAAATGACTTGAATGGAAGAAACAAGACAATGTGAACATGGATAAATAACTAGTTCCAATGGATTAAAAAACAATTGGTGAAAAATACCTAGTTCATTTTACCTCTGTGTGTTGCCTTGTTGAAAATTTCTTCCTTTTAGGGAATATCTTAGAGTTTTGATTATGAGAGATCATGGAGACCGTTTGACAAGTCGTCTAAATCAGGTTGTTCCCCTCCTCATAGTATTTCATTTCATATCACTTTCAATTCGTTTCATGTAATTTTTAGGGTCATTTGATCTATTTTAAGGCTCTCTTGGAGACCTCGAGGATCATCACCCCCCTAAAACATCGATTGGGGTGATGATCTCTACTTCATCCCCATGTTTTTGGCCAAATGGGAGCGATAGTCACCCTATAAGCCCTTCTAGGGGGCGATATGTGTTATTCCAATATTTTGTTTTCAAGAAGAACGTCAAGAAATCCTTGAAATGAGCTCAAACTTGGACTAATGGTTCTTCTTGTCATTTGCAGAAATGTTTTGAACAAAATGACAGAGTGGAAAGGGAGAGAACATGAGGCCGAAGACATGGCTTCCCTACATGACCCAAAAACCATGGTATCCCTAAGAAACTGTGGTTTTCTCAAATTCTTCAAGACTCAAAGCATGAGGTAGCAAGCACTTCTTTTGGTGCACTTGATAAAGATGTGGGATGCCAATGACCAAATTTTTTGTGTGGGTCCCCATACTCTTGACATACAGATGGAGGACATTTAAATCCTAATAGGGCTCTCAAAGAGGGGGGGGGCTATTATTTTGGTTGTTCATCGGGGCACTAAGATGTCATCTGTAACACCCAGTTCCACTGATCACATCTCATACATTGACTTATTCTTTGAGGACACTTGGGAGAAAGTGATCTGGTTTAAAACATGGTACATTACGATTATCAAATTGATTTATATGTTTATGTTATGATTGAGTATTGAAATTGATATGTTATTATATTGATGTATAACATTGACAGTTATTATGATGAGATTTCATGAGTGTGTAGGAAACGTGACATGATGATGATGTTGACATGATCGATCGACTTATGTGGACTCCAGATTGAGTCAAGGAGTGGATTATTTACTTTGGTTATGAATACTTGATTTATTACGCATGTGTTATATGATGATCTCAGTTATGGATTTTATGTATATCAGTTACTAATGTTATCTTTGTTAGTGGATGCAGACGTGGTGATGTTTGCTAATCTGATTCACATTTGGAGTAAAGGGGTCATACAAAGACATCATATGGATGAGGGAGAGGTGTCACAATGTCCTTGTCACAACCTACTAGCAGTCCCACCATGACTTGAACTGAAGGTTAACGACTACCTTGTTCTGAGAGGTTCACAATGTCGTGAGGGTAGACTGAGACAGTCACTCACGAGGATTTCTTAGGGGCACGCAATAAGACGGATTCATTATTCCTCAGTAAGTCGTCAGTCTCACATAAGGTCGACAAGTGGGGTATTAACTCCAAGCATCAGACAATTTCCAAAATAAGTCAACGACGAGTGGCACCCTTGGAGCACGATGGTGCATCTTGAAGGGCACGTCGTATGAATACATGTGAGTCAATAAAAATATAGAGCACCCTCGGAAATGAAATGAATACTTAGACCTTGTAGAAAAGAGAGTATAAATTATTATTTAGTTATAAACTAAGTAACATAATCAAAAGTTTAAGCCTAGATATTTTGACTAAATAAAATTGTAAAATGGTTTAAGGGATTTTAGACTAAATAAACTCTAGTGAAGGGAGAATGAGAATAAAATTAAGGCATGTGCACAATGTGTGCATGAAATTAATAAAAATGAATTTTTAATTAAAGGAAAATATATTCATGAGAGAATGGATTGTCAACATAGAGTTAGTATCATAAGTCAATCAAACTCTAAATCCTAACTAAGAAAATGGTCATAATCAAACTCCAACCCTAAATTAATTAGGGGACACAATAAAAGAGGAATTGGGGAACTAAGGGACAACTAAGAGAAAATCTAGGAACTAATTGAGGAGTGTGAGGGAAAATACTTAATTAATTAAATAAATAAGGAATTTAACTTTTGAAACTTGAGGAAAGAGTGACATGTGTTGGGGGTGAATAATATTTAATTTATTTATTAAAAATTAGCTAATTGTGCATGAGATGACAAGTGTTAAGGTGAATTTTATTATAAAACGAATGGTGAGGATGAATGAAACCACCCTATTGTTGGATGAATGAAATGTTGTTAAAAAATCTATTGACTAAGTTTGTTTGTGTGTGTTGGGTTGCAAGCTTGTGCAAGAGGTGGAAGCCTCTCCTTGTGAGGGAAATCTTGAGAAAGTTTGCTCTGAAATTCTGTGTGTGACCCCTTTGTGGCTCGGGATAAGGAGGAAGAAGAGTACCCCTAGTATTGGCTAGGAGGTACGATGAAGTCTCTGGATTAACAAACCGGAGAAAAGAGTAAGTTGCGCAAAGTTTGTATTAGAGTTGAAGATTATTCTCATCACACTTCTACCTTGGTTACGGTATTTAATATTGATTTATCACTGCTTAGATAGAATTCTCAAATTACTACTTGTAGATCCAAATGTTGGATATAATTGATCGTGTAAATTGAAATTGGGGAAATATTGTTGATATCTATAAAATTAAATTTCTATGTTCTACATTTTCGTCTTTACTTCTTATTGAAATTTACTAGATGGAACTTCAAGAAAATTAGTGAACATGTGGGGTTCGTTTTTTTTAAGTAGATTTAAAAATATTAGTTCTGTGATGGATTATAATATTCTTGTTTTCTTCAAGGATTGTATCGTTGTTGCAAACAGAATACAAGTTCTTACCTGTTGACTTTGAGACCGCAGAATACCAATCCATTATCCATATTTTGCTCGTTGCAGAGTTTCGCTGCCAAATTGGGAGATTATCCCTTGTTGTGAAAAGCATTTTTTTTTTTTATGTTTCTAGGGCGTCCACAACTTGCCAACAATTGTTGTCATTTCCGCTTCAAAATAGTTACCTCAACGCGTGGGTAACTACAGGGTCGTGTGATGCTTGTCACACCAGTGAAAACGCTTTAGTAAAAACAAGAAAAAAAGGAATAAGAAGGCAGTGAATAATTACTTTTGTTTTTCTTGTTGTTGCTAGTTCGCGACTGGATTTCAGCGTTTCATACATATCCTTGTATCGTTGCACTATCTATTAAGTGCTTTTTGTTGTGTGTCCTTCAGATATCATAAATTGATTGGATTTCAAAGCTCAGCGTTGATTCGATTTGTAATAACTACTTGATATCGCTAAGAGACTGCTCGTAGAAACCCCACTGTGGTTAACCTCCAGTTAATCACCGTATCAGAAAACTCTTAGTTGGAATTTTTGTTGTCAAATCGGTGTATTCGAGAATTTTTAGGTGGAGTAAAGATATGTCGGGTCTCCAGTTATAGTATTTAGTTTTCTCCTTTTAAGTTTTGTAGCAAAATTGATTGTGAACCTTTTGATTCTCATCTTTTGTTGGATGGTGTATTTCGGTCAAATTTCAAACTTGGTTTGATACATTGCTTTATTTCTATCAGGAACTTTGCTTGAGTTAAGCTAAAGTTCAATATCCATATCGCGCACTCACTTAGGTTGGGTTTGTTATGTGTTTCGCTCAGTTGAAAGTTTTCGCCAAAATTTCTACACATCAATAGAATATCATTGGTATGAGTCCATAATTTCTGGTGTCGAACCCACACTTTGGCCATAACAACAATTGGTTGATTATAGATTTCACTTCTTAAAAATCGTGTCCGGTGGCATATATTAAAGGCATATCCAAATCGATTCATGTCGATGTGTTTTTCAAGACTTACTACAACCCTTTGTAATTGAGAGTGTTGTTGAGGTTTTATCATCCAATATTTATGATCGTATAATATAACCATTATGGTATCGAATCATTTAAATGTTAATTCTTGTAGAATCCCCAGCCTTAGACTCTTGGGATATGCGAAATAAAAATATCATTCCCACTGTATATACATTTATACAAATTTAAAACAGACAGATATATTCTGAAACTACATAGAATGATGCAGAAACAACAGTAAAAGTATACATACAGCATACAGAGGAAAAAATCATAAACATGAAAGCATCTATAAATACACAACATGTAATTCACACACAATTGATACTTATATTTTAATATATGGCTAAAAACTATTTGCAGACCTTCCACGATCCTCCCAACCTTAGAGCACGCTACTCAGAACTCTCAACAGTGGGTCACCCCCGAGATGGGACTAAACACCACCTGGGTAAAGGGGTTTCTAACCAGGATGAAGCTACAGAGAAAATAGGAAGGATTTTTTCCCTAGAGCCTACTCAAACTATCATCCTACAGTCTCTCATTCCCCACATGTTTTTTCCACCCCTAGAATTTTTCCCCTTCTCTGCTCAACAGTCCTTCAGTTACCCCACTTCCCTTCCAGGGCTTCAACAACAAGTCAAACAAGAAGTATCAAAGAAATACAGTTGCAGCTGGGCTCCCTCAGGAATTCAATTCCAAGCAATTATCTCACCTGGAGAGAGTTTCTCATAGGCTTGACAACCTTCATCTTCAATTTCACGGGCCTGACAACCCGCTTCTTTAATCTCGCTCCCTAATCAACCGGGTACAAGCTCAGGTGAAGGAAGCAACAAAAAACAGGTATGGAATAAGTGATGGCATAGATGTTGGCAGCAATAGCTTTTAGGAAAGGAATAGGGTGTTTCTCATAACTGGAAAGGTATGAGATATGGCAATAGCAGAGTTTGGGTAAGGGACTATACTGGCTCAGGTAAGGTACCACCTACAGCTCCAGGAGTGTGTGAAGGTTTCAGAGGTCGATTACTGGAGTCACTGACAAGAATCGTGAATGCTCTCGTCAATGGGGAGAATGGTTGAGTGAATCTGAAATGCACTAATGACACATGGCCCTCCAAGAGCTCATTTCTCTCCACTTGTATTTCATTTCTCTTTCTCATAAGAACTTAGGATATCATAATATTTATCCATGCCTTAGTCTCTAGGAATAATATTATAATATTTCTTTAGAGATAAGCCCTCTAGATTATCCCATTTCCTAGGCTCTTACCCCCCATAATATTTTATCGTGGTCGATATACACGCATCAATGTATTTTATTAATGATATGAGTGATTACATATACAAAAACAGGATCACTGGCCTTTAGCATCTAGGCTCTCCGGCCTAATAAACACATAATTCTTATGGATTATAATAACTTGGCTCACCATCCTATAAAACATATTCACAACTACATCCAAGGCTCGGTCTTGGGGTGTTACATCCCCATCCCCTTATTTATGCACTTCCCTCGGTGCAATATATATATACCAACAAAATTTCAAAATCCTTCAAAAAGATGTGGGTATTTTGCCGCATGGCATCCTTGTGCTCCCAAGTTGCATACTTAGGACCGTACCAAGTACATTGGACCCTTACTAGCTCTATGGCTCGATTCCGGAGCTGCTTGATCTTTCGATCCAATATGCACATCGGATGCACTTGAAAATCGCCTTCTTGCTCCACCTGAATCACATTCCAATCAATAACATGATTAGCATCAAGTACATACTTTTTGAGCAATGATACATGGAATACGTTATCAATAGACATAGATGTAGGTGATTCAAGCATGTATTCTACAAGCCCAATCCTCTCTAGGATTTCAAACGGCCCATAATATCACACTGCCAACTTTGAACAATTTCCCAACTTCAGGTAACTTCTGTTAGCCTTCACTTTCAAGAATACATAATCACCCACTTTAAATTCCCTCTAGGTTTTTCTCTTATCATCATAGATTTTCTTCTTGTCTTGAGCAGCCTTTAAATTATGTTTTAATTTTGACATATGCTCTTCCATTTCCCTGAGCAATTATGGCCCAACCATTGCTTTGTTTGTTGGATTGTCCCAGCTTATTGGTGTGTTTCACCTTCTGCCATAAAGTGCCTCAAATGGGCACATATTTAGATATGCTTGGTACCCATTGTTATAAGAAAAATCTACTAAGTGTAGGTAGTCTTCCCATTTTGATGGTTTGTCCATCACATACATCCTCAACATATCCTCAATCACTTGGCTTACCCTCTCTGTTTGTCCATCAGATTCTCAATGATTTCAGATTTGTTCCAAATCCTTTAAATAATCCTCTCCAACAATTTTATTGAAATTTTGGATCTCTGTCATACACAATTGTCTTGGTTATACCATGCAGTCGAGCAATCTCCTTCATATAAATATCAGCAGTGTTGGTTGTCTTGTGAGTGAGCTTTACTGGAATAAAATGGGCAGCTTTGGTAAGCTTATCCACCACTACCATGATAGAATAATGATACTTGTTTGTTCTGGGCAGTTTGGTGATGAAATCCATGGTTACCACTTACCATTTCCACTCACGAATGGGTAATGGTTGTATCAACCCAACTAGGTGTCTATGTTCAGCCTTCACCTTTTGACACTCCAAACATTTGGCAATAAACTCAGCAACTTCATTCTTCATGTCTGGCCAATAATATTGGCTCTTGGAAGCTGCAATAGTTTTCTGATACCCTGGGTGCCTAGCATAGGGTACATTATGCATTTCTTCCAATATCAGACTTCTCAATTCCTGGGAATTTGGAACATAAATTTGTCCTTTGTACATGATAATTTCATCATCTCCCAGCTTGTAATCTTCAACTTTCTGTTGCAAAACACCTTGTTGTAATTTTGTTACCATTTCCATGAATTACAAAATTGCAAATCTGATTTTGCAACCTCCAAGATTTTGTCCTTCAAATCTATTTGGTACATTCTAATGTTTGTAGAATCCAACTCATGCACTCTCCTACTAAGTGTATCGACCACCTTGTTCTCTTTCCCTTTGATATACTTTATATCAAAGTCATATTGACTGAGAAATTATAACCATCTACTTTGTCTGGCATTTAGAGTTGGTTGTCCAAATAAATATTTCAGACCATTATGGTATGTCCTCAACTCAAACCTTTTCCCCATGAGGTAGTGCCTCCACATCTCCAAGGCATGCACTATGGCTACCAAATCTAAATCATGAGTAGAATAGTGTCTTTCATGCTCCTTCAAATTCTTTGATACATAGCATACAACATATACATTCTGACTGAGGACTCCACCAAGTCCCTATTTACATGCATTAGTGCATACAATGTAGTCTTCATTTGGATCTGTGATCCTTAGTACTGGAGCACTGGTTAATAATTACTTCAAGTGTTGGAAACTCTTTTCACATTGTGTTGTCCACTGAAACTTTACTCCCTTCTTTTGCAAGGAAGTGATCGGGTGTGCAATCCTTGAGAATCCTTCAATAAATATTTTGGAGTACCCTGCAAGGCCCATGAATGTTTTGATTTCTGTCACATTCCTTGGTGTTGACCATCCTCTAATGGCCTCAATATTTTTTGGATCCACTGTTATCCCTTCTTCTGAGATGATATGTCCCAGATAATGCATTTGCTTCTGATAAAATGAGCACTTGCTCAATTTGGAATACAACCAATGCTCCTTTAATACCTATAGTACCATCCTCAAGTGTTGTTCATTCTCTTCCTTCGACTTGGAATATATAAGAATATCATCCAAAAAGACAATGGAAAACTTGTCCAAGTATTCTCTGAAAATTCCATTCATTAAACACATGAAAACAGTCGGTGCATTTGATAACCCAAATGGCACCACTGTGAATTCATAATGACCAGAACTTGTTTGGAAAGAATTCGTGTTAATGTCTTCTCCTTTAATTCTTACTTGATGATAACCTGATCTAAGATCAATCTTGGAGAATATTTTTTAATTCTTCAACTGATCAAAGAGGTCATCAATCCTTGGCAAAGGATACTTATTCTTCACAATTACCTTGTTCAACTACTTGAAGTTTATGCAAAGTATCATGGTTCCATCCTTCTTCTTCAAAAATAAACCTGGGGCAGCCCAAGGTCACACACTTGGGCATATATACCCCTTCTTCAGGAGCTCTTCAAGTTGCATTTGCAACTCCTTCAGTTCTGGTGTACTCATCATGTAGAGAGTCTTGGATATTGGAACTGCTCCAGGCATCAGATTTATGGAGAAATCAATGTCTCTTTTAGGGGTAGTCCTAGTATTTCATTAAATACATCCTCAAACTCCTTTAGGACTACATGATCTTCAACATTGGACACATTATCTCTAGATGTCTCTTCCATATGAGATGCAAATATTTGACACCCTTTCTTGTAACTTTTCTTTAGCTGCATTGCTGATATTTCTCTGATAGATATTGCCCTGGGAATTCCCTGTATTGTCCTTACATTCCCTTCCACATCTAGGAAAGTAAATTCATTGTTATGATAGTCTAGGATAGCATGGTGTTGGTCCAACCAATCCATCCCAATTAGACAGTCATAGGAACTTAAAGGCAATATGTTCAAATCTTCCCTAGTGTTCAATCCATTCATGTCCATTAGACATGACTTTACCAACTCATTAGCTTTTCTTTTAGCTCAAGTAGATAGTTGCACCAACCAATATTTTCCATGCTTGCTTCTTGGAAAATGCAACCTTTCCACCATCTTAGAATCTATATAACTATGACTAGCTCATGAATCAATTAAAATAGTAATGGTTTGGTTGTTGATCATACCTTCTACTTCAATCATATGTGACTAAAAATCTGTTTACTTGTTGTCCAGGGCTGCATAGATCCTTGGTACACTTATGCCCATGTCCTCCAATGTTTCATCTTGTTGTACATTGTGAACAGTTCTCACTTTTTCACCTCTGTGAGGACAATCTCTATACATATGATCTCTTTTACAACCCAAACATTGAATAGGTGGTTGCCTTGGCCTTTTCCCCGCCATATCAATTGTTATGGGTTCTCTGGAAGCTGGTTGTCCCTGAGGATTATTTATGAAGAATGGTGGCTTATTCCCCTTCCTCCTCTGTTCTATTTTATATTTCTTCTTGTCTTCCCAATATTTTTGGAAATTTGGCCTTACTTTATGTTGATCATATAGGAATTTATCTTTCCTTATGGTCTCCTCCAATGTTTTTGGATCATCATATTGTATCTTGTCATTGATGAATGATAAAAACCCACTCAAATACCTTTGAATCTTAACTGTCTCATCCTTGATGAAAGAAACATACTTCAGTAGTTCTAAAAACATTCTTTCATATTCATCTATGGTCATACTCCCAAGCTTGAGTTCGAAAAACTCTTTCATTTTCTTGTCATATTATCTCTTAGTCAAGTATTTATTTTCAAAATACTTATTGAATTCCTTCCAAGTAAATTTTTTCTCTTTAATGTGTTGCACCTGCACAAGATGATCCCACCACATGGATGCCTTTACCTTGAGTTGATAGATGTAAATTATTCCTTCTGCGTGAGAAGAGTAACTATGCAGTTGAAAATATTTTCTCATGCCTAGCATCCATGTCTCGGCATCTTCATCCTTCTTGTGCTGACCATCAAATGTAGGAGGTTTGATTTTGTTCATTTCTCCTCGTAGCTCATCCACCCCATACCTCTTATGCTTTCTGACATGGGATGGGATTGAGTTATTGTGTGCTCTCCTATTGGAATGTCTCAAGGAGTGATGGTGATGTCTTCTAATACTTCTTGTTCTTCTTTTCTCACTGGGAGACCTATGAATCCCTGATTTGCTTGAGCCATTCTCCTTATCCATATTATTTTCTATTATGTCCAAGCTCTACATTAATTTTAGGTTGAAGTCCTCCTGCTACTCCTTGGCTTTCATAATCTTTTCATTATCATATTTATGAATTTGGACATCCTTTTGCAAATTTTTAATGGTCTCTGCCAAGTTCATGCTTTCATCCTTTACTTCTCCATGTCCATTTGAGTTTGTTCCTTCAATGCCCATATGGACATCCATCCCTATGATATCTTCTTGTTAGTTGTAAGCACCCTATGTATATTCCATCCCTCTTCACTCTATGTTGACTCTGTTCTGATCTATCGATTGTTAACTCTGCAAAAATGTGCAACCAACAGAACTTGTCAGGCTAATTAACTCAACAAGTTCATGAAAATATGAACCATTCTGGTTCATTAATATATCAGACTTATTTCTTCTAATTTTCTGAGAAATTGATTGTCCAGGTTAATTTTTTGGGTGAACGTTTATATTCTATTGTCCAAGATCTTTCCAATGACTACTCCCTTGCTCAATTTTGAGTCTTGAGAAGAGAGTTATGGATATTGAGCAGAAAGTTATGGATATTTTAAAAAAAATGTTTTTTTGTGATGCAATCCTTGTACATTTGTTCTTCTTCTTCAGATACGAAATATCTCTTAGACCCATGTTGAATCCTCTTTTTAGGTTTACAGGTTTCTGTAATTTCCCTTATTTGCAAGTCCGTACAACTCAAAAATAAGCAAGTTCCTTCTCTAAGCCCTTTTATGTCTTTAAAATCAAAATTCGGGCACTATCCCCCTTTTATTTCGGCCAAAAAATCATGTGACCACGGGATATGACCAAGTGCTAGGCTGAAAGGTGCTTATTCATATATTTGGGACTTTGGGGCTCCGGAACTTCGAGCTTCAAAGGTTTCACCTTCATCACACTTCATTTCCCTCGAATGTCGAATTGGTGAAATTCTGAACAGATGCTTCTTCGGGGCTTTGGGGCTACGGTACTTCGGAACTTCGGGCTTCTGGAGATCCGCTAACTTAACACTGTATTTCCCTCGAACACTGATCTGGATAACTCTTTCACGGAACATATTCGAAGCTTCAAGACTTCGCTGCTTCGAATATTCGGGAGCTCTTCCTACATCACACTTTATTTCTCTCGAATGTTGAACTAGTGAACTCCTGGAGAAGCTCTCCAGAGCTTCACACTTCGGAGGTTCTTGCAACAACATACACCCATTCTCTTGAACCGTCAAACTTCTAAACTTCATGGAAATCTCTCTGGAGCATCGTTACTCCAGTGCTCAAGAGCTTCGAACTTCAAAGGTCTTTACAACTTCGCACCTAAAAACCCCTGAATGTTGAATTTCTGAACTATCGAGGTCTTCTTACCACTGCGCACCAGGGGTGCTACCTGTCAAAAATATGGATATAACACATGGCCCTGTCAATGGGTGACACCTGTCAAGTTCCAATTGGCATATTATGTTTGTGAAAGGCACGAATCAGGTTGACACGAGGCACCCATAAGTAGGTCCACGTCACCTTAGGTGACATCATCATGCCTCATCACTCTGACGCTCTGGGACTTCGGTACTCCGGGATTCTGAGTATCTTACAGCACAACACTTCACTTCCTCCAAATGTCGAACTGGAAAACCCCTAAAGGTTTCAAGAATCAACAGCCCACGCTCATGGCTGAGATCAACAGTCGATAGGAGCTCCATGACTCCGGGCTTCGAAGGATTTCACTACACAACACAACATTTCCCTGGAATGCTAAAGTGGTTGACTCCCCGAACTGTCTCTCTTTGGAGATTTTAATACTTCGGTGCTCCGCAACTTCGGGCTTCGGAAGAATTCACACTAAAACACTTCAAAACACATGAACGTTAAATTTCCGAACATACGCTAGTTGGAGCTCTGGGGCTTCGGGCTTCTGAGGTTTCTTCTTCCACTTAGATTAAAATTCCCAAACAACAAACTTCTGGACTCCCGAATCAAAAATTCTTCGGATCTTCGGTGCTTCGGACTTCAGGAGACTTCTCCACACTACACCACAAATCTCTTGAAAGGCGAATTCTCGAATACTTGTTAATCTATAGATACGTGTCCACAAACACGAACGGTTTGGATTGGCTCCGGACTTCGGGACTTCAGGGAAAACTCTAATCCATGAAATCCCAACCAAATTCTCCCAGAGCATCGAATTGTCGAACCACTCAGGGATCCAACGACCTTCCTTCTCCCAGAGATCTACAGAAGAGATCTTCTTTGAGACTTTGGGGCTTTGGGTATTTTTCCTCCTTTTTGTCAAATACTTGGAAACTGTCAAAGCAGCAAAGTCTAAAGGACTTGAGGGGTTAAGAACCGTGCTACTTCCCCAGATCTAACAGTTGTGAGGGATCTGTCTTCTCGAGAACAGATCCAACGGCCCAAATCTAAACTTTGTGGCCCAAAACAACGGTTTATGTGGTTTCTTTCCTTCGCTGGCTTTCTCGAACCGCCAAACCTCCTGAGCTTCTCAACAAAGTCAAGGTTTTCTCTCAATGCCCTCTTGGCACCCTCTAACTTAAATTTTCTGTGAAATTTTGCTACAATTTCAACTTACACGACCCATCCAGGCTCAGTGTTGGAAACTGGAGATCTGATACAATATTATAGCATCCCCAACCTTAGACTGTTGGTCTATGCCATATAAAAATACCATTCCCACTGTATATATTTATACAAATTTAAAACAGACAGATATATTCTGAAATTACGCAGAATCATGTGGAAACAACAATAAAAGTATACATGCAGCATACACAGGAAAAAATCATAAACATGAAAGCATGTATAAGAACATAGCATGTAATTCACACACAATTGATAATTATCTTTTAATATATGGTCACCCACTGCATGCAGACCTTCCACGATCCTCCTAGCCTTAGACCATGTTTCTCAGAACTCTCAGTAGTGGGTCACCCCAGAGCTTGGACTAAACTCCACTTGGTAAAGAGGTTTCTAACCAGGGTGAAGCTACACAGACAATAGGAAGGATTTTTTCCCAAGAGCCTACTCAAACTATCAGCCTACAATCTCTCATTCCCCACATTCTTGTCCCACCTCAGGAAGTGTGCCCCTTCTCTGCTCAACAATCCTTTGGCTGCCCCACTTCCCTTCCAGGGCTTCAATAATAGGCCAGACAGGAAGTCTCAGAGCACTATAGTTGCAGTTGGGTTCCCTTAGGAATTCAATTCCTAGCAATTCTCTCACCTAGAGAGAGTTTCTCACGAGCCTGACAACCTACCTCTTTAATCCCACGGGCCTAAAAACCCACTTCTTCAATCCCGCTCTCTAGTCAATGAGGTGCAGACTCAGGTGAAGGTAGCAACAGAAAATAGGTATGGAATAAGTGATGGAACAGATGTTGGAAGCAATAGCATTCATGCAAGTAAAAGGGTGTTTCTCATAACTAGAAAGGTATGGGAGATGGAAAGAGCATATTTCAGGTAAGGGACCATACTGGCTTAGGTAAGGTACCGCGTACATCTCTAGGAGTGCATGAAGGTTTTAGAGGTCGATTACTGGAGTGACTGGAAAGAATCATGAATGCTCTCATCAATGGGGAGAATGGTTGAGTGAGTCTGAAATGGACTAATTTCCCCACATTTATTTACATACACCCTTGATGACACATGGCCCTCCAGGAGCTCATTTCTCTCCACTTGTATTTCCTTTCTCTTTCTCATAAGAACTTAGGATATCATAAGATTTATCCATGCCTTAGTCTCTAGGAATAATATTATAATATTTCCATAGAGATAAGCCCTCTAGCTTAGCCCCTTTCCTAGGCTCTTATCCCCCGCCCTTCCCTTCCTAGTGGAGTTTAGTCTCCCATATTCTTTTATCGTGGTCGATATACACGCAATGATGTATTTTATTAATGATATGAGTGATTACATATACAAAAATAGACTCACTAGCCTTTAGCATCTAGGCTCTCTGACACAATAATAAACACATAAGCCTTATGGCTTATAATAACCTAGCTCACCAGCCTATAAAACATATTCACAATTATAGTTAGGGCTCGATCTTGGGGTGTTACAATTCTTTTGATAATTAAGTGAGTCTTTTAGAAATATACTAGTGTTGTGTTACTTTATATGAATAGAAGGGAGGGTATTAAATAGATTATATATATATATATATAATAATAATAAATGTGTGCAATGTATTATTGTGATATAGAAGGCATGAACAAGTGTTAGAATAGATTATGTATTCTCGTGGTGATTAACGATTATTTAATGACTTTATATTAAGTTAGTTTTACTTATTTTTCTTCTTATTCTATTTTTAATATTGATTTTGTTTTTAAAAAGATTTAATAGATTATAAATACAACTAACGTATCTAATGTATTTAGTAAATGCACTTGTTGCGCAAACTTTAAGGTACTTGGATGTTATGTTCATGGATATTCTTACTTTTGTATTCCATGTTATTAGATGGAAATTCAATTTATGTGATGTGTGTTATTTTCAAAAAAATGACGGTTACAATGAGGTTCGTTACATATGGTATCAAAGCGAGGTTCAACTCCGCGACACCTGACCCATTACAACTTCCAATGCTTATATTTAATTGAAGATGTTTTACTAATATAAATTGAATTTGTTTTATGGTAGTTATCGTGGTTAGAGGATGGAGAATGAGTAGACATAGGGATGTGGGAGGAAGAGGAATGCCTCCTCCAAGCACTTTTACAGCCGATGGATCTGCTTCACAGGGAGAAGGACAAACCATTGAGAAAGAGAAAGTTGTAGTGGACTACGTCATGGGAATGATGAGGTATTTTCAAAGGATGTCTGAGGCGCTGATAAATCACCTTGATCGCGATGAGGGTAGGGAGTTTGTACCTAATGAGGGTTCACAGCACTCTCATGTAGTGAGTTTTAGCGTTCATAGGGAACTCGAGAAGGTAAAATATCTCGAGTTCTTGGGTTCCACGAACGGTTTAGTCACTGAAGCTTGGTTGGAGAATATGGAAATATGCTTTGCATTGCGTGATTATACCTCCAACATAAAGGTTTGCATGGTGGTCTTTCAATTGAAAGGGAGTGCGCTTCTTTGGTGGAAAACACTCTTACCACAATTGAACATGGTCATTGAAGACGTGTCATGGGAATTGTTTGAGGAATAATTCCGAGAGAGGTACCTATATGAGGAGTTTATTTTGCATCGGCTTAATGAATTCAATGCTTTATGATAGGGTAGTCATACAATACCTAAGTATCAGACTAGATTTATGGAGTTGCTCAGATTTGCTCTGCATTTGAACATTGATAAATTGATGGTTAATAAGTTTGTATTTGGTCTCAACTTCAACCTTCGTGCTAAGGTGAGGATTCTGATGCATAAGACTTTTCAAGATGCAGTGCAGAAAGATTTTATCATTGAAAAAGAGTTAAATAGTGGGATTCAAGGTAGGATTCCTTCCAGGCAGACATGACAGACACCACATAGAGTGATACAGCAGAAGACATCGTTTAGACAAACTTCTAGGCATCGCGATACACCCAGAGGACCTGTATTTTCTACACCACATAGACTAACTACTAGTCAGAGGACTCTATATAGAGAACCACTGCAACAGTAGTCATTTCGTCCTCGGTAGTAGCAATAGTCTAGATCAGTTTCGCAGAACAGATCGGGGTCTCAGAACCCTAGACCAGCAGATTCTTCCTCTAGGACTAGGAGCACCAGCCCTAAGAATGGATGTTGGACTTGTGGAGAACAACATTCTCAGAGAGATTGTCTAAGTGAGAACGCAAGAAATGTTGGATCAACAAGAGAAACGATGGTGGGAGATTTGGGCAAGGCCCATAGGATTCATGCAGTGGTGCGGGCCAAGCATCATTCCACAGTGATCGAGACTTCAGGTATGATAGAAAATCAACATTTTAGCGTTTTGATAGATCCATGAGCCACTGAGAGTTTTAAGGTTTGTCTTAAAAGAATTAAGGTCAAGGCAGCCAAACAAGATGAGTTTAGATATGTGGAAATGGCATTTGGAGTGAAGTAAAAGGTTGCACGCAAGGTTAAGGATTGTAACATTAACTTGGGTAATTTTGTCACAAATGTAAACCTTTATGTCACCATCTTGGGATCTTATGACATTATGATTAGAATGGATTGGTTAGAATCGCACGATGCAATACTTAACTGCAAGATGAAGAGATTAAGTTTAATTGATGATTTGGGATAGAGTAGAGTAATTGTAGGAAGAAACCAAATACTATCACTAAGATTTATTTCTTCCCTACAATTAAAGAAAATCATGAACAAAGGATGTAAGTTGTACGCCATTGTAGCGCTTAATGACAAAGGTGACGTGGAAATATTGGGAGATTTTCCAGTACTATCTGAATTTGTCGATATTTTTCCTAAGGAACTACCAATTTTACCACTACAAAGAGAATTGGAATTTATTATAGATCTAAAGCCTAGTACAAAACCAATTGCAAGAATTCCATATCGGATGTCGACACCGAAATTTCAAGAGTTAAAGATGCAATTGAAAGAATTTTTGGATTTGGGACTTATATGTCCAAGTGTATCACTATGGGGTGAGCCTGTAATTTTTGTAAGAAAGAAGGACGGATCATGGAGACTTTTCATTGACTATCCTCAATTAAACAAAGCCACGATCAAGAATCAGTGCCCGTTCTCAACAATTGATGATTTATTTGATCAAATGAAGGGAGCAAAAATATTTTCAAAGATTGATTTAAGATCGGGATATCATCGGTTGCAAATTAAAGACAAAGACATTCCTAAAACAATGTTTAAGACAAGATTCAGACATTATGAATTTATTGTATTTCCATTTGGATCGACGAATGCCCCAGGTGTATTCATGAGTTTAATGAATGGGGTATTCCATGAGTATTTGGATAAGTTCGTGCAGGATGTATTGACTATATATTGGTTTACTCTCAGACAAGAGAGGAGCACGACGAACACCTGAGATTAGTGTTGCAATGTTTAAAAGAAAACAAGTTGTATAAAAATTTGTCGAAATGTTTGTTTTATCAAACAAAGATTCATTATTTGGGACGCATTATCTCTGGAGAAGGTATCGTTGTGGATCTAGCGAAATTTGAGGCTATTATGGAATGTCTAGCACTGACGAACGTACAATAAGTATGTAGTTTTATGGGATTAGTAGGTTACTATCGATGTTTCGTCGAGGGTTTTTCGAAAATAGAAAATCCAATTACGATACTGCAAAAGAAGACCAAGAAATTCGTATGGTCAGAGAAGTGCATGGAAGCATTTCAGAATATTAAAGAACTATTAACAATTGCACCAATATTGAAAGTTTGGGATATGGACAAGGAATTCTTGGTATGCAAGGATGCATCCAAGGAAGGATTGGGTGGAGTATTAATGCAAGAAGGTCAAGTTATCACATATATTTCAAGGAAACTAAGAAGGCACAACTTGGACTACTTAGCGATTGTTTATGCCTTGAGAGTTTGGAGACATTATCTTATTGGACAGAAATTCAAACTAAAAACTAATCAAAGTGGATTACAACACATTTTTACTCAGAGTGACTTGAACGCGCGACAAAGATGTTGGTCAGAAATTTTAAGTGAACACAATTTTGATATCACATATATTAAAGGAACAATTAACAGAGTAGCAGATGCATTGAGTTGGAGACCGCGCATTTTCTCAATAATATCATTAGAGACAAATCTTCGAGAAAATATTTTAGCATTAAATATTGATGGTGTTTGGTACAAGGAAGTAAAAGACAATATCAAACAAAATACCATTATGATACCTGTAACACACCCAATCCCTAAATACCCTTTCTAGAGATGGGGCATCAAATTTTCTCTCTTATTGACTATCTCGAATCCTAATTCGTGGATCTTCGTTGGTTACTTCTCGTCGTGAGATTTCTATTGGTCACCACCACATTAAAATATGAGCTCGAGTCTGTAATGTATGGTCTCATGAAGCTACCCGAGGGTTATCAGTTGGAGTCTTTGATATTTGGTGCTGAACATATTGTTTTCCTAATCCCCGAAATCTCGCCACGTGGTTCTAGTCATTCGACGATCAACGTTCAGTGATTTACATTGAACGTCCCTTTCTTTCGGCATTCAGCAGTCAATAATCAACGTTTCGGTGATCGACAATCGCCGTTGGACATCTGGAATTCGGTGATCGTAAATATCTGTGAACATCCCTTTTTCCATACTATGCCCAAAACTCTCAAACTCCCGAAATATTGCCACGTGGCCTTAGCCCTTTAGTAGTCAGCGTTCGGTGTTTTATGTTGGACGTTCCTATATTATACCATCTCCCAAGTTCCTAAAGTTATCTCAAACTCTTATAGTCTCAGTCATGTCACTAGCCATGTAGGCCATGCGAGCGCGAACCAGAAGCTGACTCGCGGCGAGGGTCAAGGGGTGACACGTGTCCTCAATAGGGGGTGACACGTGTCATGCTCTAATATACATAATGGGTATGTGAAGCGCCCATAATTGGGTGCTTGTGGCACGCGTAATGCATGTCCACATCACATTGAATAATGTCATCAAGCCACGTCATCATTGACTAATAACTATGTATTCCTTCTATCTAACGGTCTATAAAATTCTGCGTAGATCTATAGATCTACGGTTCTCATTACTTTACGGCTCTAGGCTTTGGAGCTTGTCAAATCCTCACGTCATCAATTCCCCGAAGAGCTAAGTCTCCAGAGTCTCTATTATGGCACCAAGTGTCCTCATCCTACCAACGGTAGAGATTCACTTCGGCACTCGCAACTTCGAGAGATTTCCCACTTTGAAAACTCTTGGCTAAACTTCACATAAGTACTAAGTCTCTGGACCATGGGATCACTTTCCACGTGTCCACTCATCCAACGGTTCTGGTTCAATGGATAACACTTGATGGGGGATGAGTAGGGACCACTTGTCGCTCCACGACGTGTTCCCGGTTAGTTGGGTAGTTGAAGGTGGGTCCCTAGATCGACAGCTGGGATGGATTCTAAAGGATCTGAAGATCAATGGTCCACGTCACTTCAGAAGTTTGGCATTCAGGTGTTTAGCATGTCTCTAAATCATCGAATACCCAGACTCCCGGATAACCGTTGATTTGTGTACACGTGTCCCTTCATTATCAACGGTCTAGATTAAATCCGTGACTCTGGCATTCGGGAGTTTCAGCGCTAGACCACTCCTATTCTCCCGAAGTAAGACGTCATTGAAGCACTTAACACTTCCCTTCTTACATCCAATCTAACGACTGAGAGAGATCCATACTGAATCCCTAGATCGACGGTCCTCATTGAATCGGTACTTTGGCCTTCGTTTGTTTTCGAGGGTTGTAAAGTCACAAGTCCCGAAGCCGAAAAAGATAGCTCCTTTTGGACTAGCGCAGGGTTCCTAGGCCTTGGTCACATGGATCCTTTGGGAATTATTGGGGGCTAAGCGCAAATCCATTTTTTCATCAAATGGGTTAAGGACATGGGTGAGAGCCCTCAGTAATATGGGGGGGAATAGTCTGAAAGGGATGCCCTTCTCCCACAGAATTCGAACTTGACATTCCCGCTAAGGTAAACTTCAAGGAATTGGTAGGACTTGGACATTTCAGTTGATCCTACCTCGACCCTCCTGCGGATCCCATCCTATGAATCTCTAGAAGTTAGTCTGAGAAAATTCAAAGATCATGAAAACATAGCAGTTTGCAGAAGTAAAAAATCCTATCTAATATCTATTCAAAATATTGAAAGACTTAATCACAAATGCAGACATTTCATCATCACATCCAATATATTACATAGAGTATGAGAATACTTATTAGAACTAGAAAATGTGAAGCAACTATTGAAAGGGGTGCACGTTTCCTCCCAACCATAGGAACAGTCACTTGTGACGGATTTACCACTATACACACTTGAACTATACCATCATTCTCTGAGAGAGATTATTTCTCTTTGCTCCACAACAGTCAGGGACAGAGGTTACTCTCCTCCTCCCACGGGAACTTGGTAAATTGTTTTCTCTACTCCATGCAAGGAGGTTTGCACGAGTAATTCCTCAGTCACTCATCATCCTCATTTATCAGCCTGTATCCAAACCTTGTCCATGGCTTCTTTCATCCAAAACAGCATTATTGCTCATCTTTTTCCTTTCAACTTCTGAGTCAAAGTATCCTTCCCTTCTCTTCTCATGAGAGTGTTTTTTTTTCTTCTCTGTTACGTGGAAGATCTGTCTTTGTCCCTGAATTACCTCCTTTCTTTCCTTCCTCGGCAAGGTTGTGTGGGTCTGAATCCCAATTCGTAGTCAGGCATGGAAGACTTAAATATGGGTACCCTTCCCCATCTCCTCATTAACTCTTGAGGATGGCCTTCCAACTACCATCCTGACTGGTAATTCATTTATGGGTCAGAGGATTGTTGACCAATTACACCTAGTAGGTACTGGTCTAGAGAGGGTCATATAAACAATTCTTTGTTTCCCTTCACCATCTCTCTCATAACATCCATGGTCTATCTTGGCAAACTCCCCCCCTTTTTAGCAGTTGTGAAACACATATTCAATTTCTATTAATAACAGAAAATTCATACATTGACCTTTTTATACAAGGTTCATCAAATCAAACATTCACACACATTTAGTCTTCCATAGTCTCTTGGCCAGTTATAGTTATATTTACAAACTGAGGGAAACATGGGTATCACAAACCCCTCCCCCTTAAAGGAACATCATCCTTGATGTTCTATCTGTCGATGTGCTCTGTATGTACAGAAGTAAACAAAAATGGATATGCGTGTCTCATATCATCCTCCATTTCCCATGTAGCCTCATCTAGGCCAAAGTGTTTTGCACTGCACCTTGACCTGTGCAATGGTATTTTTCCTGAGTGGGGTTTCCTTCCTATTTATTATGCATTGAGGTTCTAGCAGAAATTCTCCCTCGGGTTCTACCTGAATCACAGACTAGTCAATAATATGATTAGAATCATGTACATATTTCTTTAATAAAGAAACATGGAAAACATTATGTACTTTCACTGTGGGAGGTAGTGTTAGCCGATAGGCTACTGGTCCCACTCTATCCAAAACTCCAAAGGGTTGACAATACCGAGATGCCATCTTGGCACAAGCTCCCATCTTCAAAGAGCTTTTCCTGGGTCTAACTCAGATATACACATGATCCCCTCCTTTGAACTCTCTAGGAGTCCTTTTTAGGTTTCCATGGCTCTTTTGTCTATCATGGGCTATCTTCACATTTTGCCTAATTTAAATCACTTGTTGTTCCATTTCCTTTAGCATATATGGTCTGATTGTAACTTATTTATTGGGTTGTTCCAACTGATTGGAATGTTGCATTGCCTTCCATAGAGGGATCCAAAAGGACTCATTTTAATGACTCTTGATATCCATTGTAGCAAATTCTACCAGTGGTAGGTAGTCCTCCCATTTCTTGGGTTGATGCATTACATACATACTCAACATGTCTTATAATACTTGGTTTACCCTCTTTGTCTTCCCATCAGTTTGAGGGTGATAGGTTGTACTAAAGAGTAATTTGGTTTCAAAACCAGCAAACAGATATTTACAAAAGTTTGAATTAAACTTTGTATCTCTGTCGGATATAATTTCCTTAGGTATGCCATGCAGTCTAAATATCTCTTTCATGAAGATGTTGGAAATATCTATTGCCTTGCAAGTTGACTTGATGGGTATGAAGTAAGCATCTTTTCTCATTTTGTCCACAACTACCATGATGGCATTATTCTATTTGGTTGATCTTGGTAATCCTGTGATGAAATCCATGGAGATGGTTTCCCATTTCCATTCGAGAATTGGTAGGGGTTGCAACAGCCCTGCTGGGTGTTGGTGCTCTACCTTGACTTGTTGGCATTCTAGACACTTAGATATGTAATTAGCTATGTCCTTTTTTAGTCCAGACCAATCGAATAGTTTCCTAGTGGTCGTGATCATTTTCTGATAACCAGGATGACCAACATATGGTATTTTGTGTAGTTCATCCATTATGAACCTCTTCAAGTCGTCACAATTTGGAATGTATAATCTTCCCTTGTAAGTCAACAGGTCATCATTAATCATTTGATAACCTTCTTACTTCATCCCTGTGGGCTCTTTCTTTAGGTATGATGTCACGGTCTTGAAAAATGCATTTGTTTCTTATGTAGTTTTGATCCTCTCTTGGATTTCTGATTCACTGGTGCTTACAGCTGCCAAGTGAATCACTTTCGTACTTTTACTAAGGGCATAAGCCACCCTATTCTCCTTTCCTTTGATATGTTTGATCTCAAAATCAAACTCACTAAGGAGAGCCATCCACGTAGCTTGTCTCACATCGAGTTTTGGTTAGTCAAACAAAACCTTAACCCACTATGGTCTGTCATAAGTACAAATCTTCTACCTAAGAGATAATGCCTCCACATTTTTAAGGCATGCACTATGGCAGCCAATTCCATATCATGGGTCACATAATTGACTTCATGCTCATTCAATTTTCTATATTCGTAGCAAATCACATGCCCTTCTGGCATAAGGACTCCTCTGAGCCCTTCCTTGCAGGCATCTATACACACAAGGAAGTCTTTGTTTTGATCTACAATCTTCAGTATATGTGCATTGGTTAAAAGTTATTTCATCTCTTTAAATATTTCCTCACATTCTGATGTCCAAATGAATTTAACCCCCTTTTTTCTAAAGGGAGGTGATTGGGCACCTAATCTTGGAGAATACTTTTATGAATCTCCTATAGTATCTTGTTAGGCCCATAAAGGATATAATATTAGATACATCCTTTGGGGTATGTCAATCCATGATGGCTTAAATCTTGTCAGGGTCAACTACCACTCCTTCCTCAGAAATAACATGGCCTAGGTAGTGGACTTGTTTCTGGAAAAAGTCACACTTATTGAGCTTAGCATAGAGTTGATGTTTTCTTAGTACCTGGAGTACTATATTGAGATGTTCTTCATGCTCTTCTTTATTCTTAGAATAGATTAGGATATCATCAATGAAAACCAATACAAACTTATCCAAGAATTTTATGAATACGTTATTCATTAAGAACATAAAAGTGGTTGGTGCATTGGTAAGCCAAAATGGAACAACCAAAAATTCATAGTGACCATATCTTGTCCTAAAGGTTTTCTTGTGGATATATTCATCTTTCATTCAGACCTGATGGTATCTAGACCTCAAGTTAATTTTGGAGAAGATGGTAGAACCCCTTAATTGGTAAAAGAAGTCAACGATCCTTGGCAAGGGATACTTATTCTTGATGGTCATCTTATTGAGTTTAATATAATCTATGCACAATCTGAATGTGTCATCTTTATTTTTCACAAAAAAGGTTGGTGCTCCCCATGGAGACACATTAGGCCATATGTAGCCTTTGTCCCACATTTCCTACAGCTGTAGTTTGAGCTCAACTAGCTCTGGTGTACTCATTCTATAGGGTGTTCTAGACATTGGCACTGCTCTTGGTACAAGTTCTATTCAAAATTCAATATCCCTTCTTGGAGGTAGACCTAGTACTTCTTCTGGGAATACATCTTTATATTCTCTCAATATGGGATGGTTCTCTAGGTTGGGTTTGTTATTCTCAACAGAGTTCGGTACTTGTATTGCATACAAGGGACATCCTTTTCTGCAATACTTCTTCACTTGGAGGGTTGATATTTGTCTCACTGAGATAGGATTTTGAATCCCTTGTAGGGTTACCCTTCTTCCATCTTCATTTTTACACTCCAAAGCTTTACTGTAACAGTCCAACTTGGTTTTGTGGGCAGCTAACCAGTCCATGCCAATCAGCAGGTCATAATATCCTACAGGAAGTATGTTTAGGTTTGATTGGGTGGGAAACCCACTCATGACAAATTGGCATGCTGGTATGACCTATGTTACATTTATTTTGGTTCCAGTTGATAGTTGTATCAGCCATGATTTAACATGTTCAACTTGTTGTAATTTACATTTCTCAACAATTTGAGGGGCAATATAACTCAAATTAGAACCAAGGTCAATTAAAATGGAAATAGGATGGTTCGCAATCGTACCTTCCATCTCCACCATTGAAGCTTGGTGGTCAACTTGTCTATTATCTAAGGCTGCATAAATTTGTGGCAGGCTCCTAGCCACATCATTGACTGTGGTAGCCTCTTAGATGTTGTATACCCTCCCAATTTTTTGCTTCTATGTGGACAGTCCCTCAACAGATGTTCCTCTCCACAACCCCAACATTTCAAGGGTTCTCTCTTCATGTTATCAGTCTTACTTGGAGCTGCTTTGAATGGTTTATTTCCACTATGGGATGGAAAATTTTGTTGATACACACTTCTGGCAGGAAGGCTCATCCTAGATCTCTTACCAGGGTTCTTAAATTTTTAGGGTTTAAACCCCTTCTTCTCGACTCCCGAATTGTTTTTCTTCTTCCAATCTTCAGGGGGTTTTGTCTTACTCTTGAATTGCTCATAGAAATACTTTGATTTTTTAATAGTGTCTTCTAAGGTATTTGGCTCATCAAACTCAATTATGTCCCAATAGGACTGAGTTAAGCCACTAATAAATCGTTGCATCTTTACCTTTTCATCCTTTATCTAGGGAACATACCTCATCAGCTCGAGGAATTTGTTGATATAATCATCTATGGTGAGTTGTCCCAGCTTGAGTTCAGATAACTCCTTGGTCTTTCCATCAAACTACTTTTCTGACAGTTATTTCTTCTTGAAGTATTTCTCAATTTGTTTCCATGACAATTCCTTCTCATGGATTCCTTTCACATTCCTAAGGTATTCCCACCAAATTGAAGTTTTCCTATTCAGGTTGAAAATGGTTATCCGAGCCTTTAAGTTTTTAGAGTAGTCATGGACTCTGAAGTACTTCTTCAAAATGAGTATCCAAACTTTTTCTTCTTCCCCCTTCTTAATCTATCCATCGAAGGTGAGTGGTTTGTCTTTCTTGAATTCTTCAGGGTTACGACTCTTGGAATGTTTCCTCTTCTTTCCTCTCCTCTGAGAAATTTGGGAACTAGTTTTTCCACTACAATATTCCTTGGAGTGGTCAGTGTCCTCACCAGAGGAATATTTCGTTGAATGTTTCTTGGCTCCATGTTGGTCTTTATTTGAGATGCTCCTCCTGGTGTGGTCACTTTCAGGACCATGCTTATGTATCTCATGTGTACTTGGAGTTTTCTTAGTATGATGCATATCCACATGACTAGTAGTTGGACCATGTTGCAGTTGCCTTTGTATATCTGATAGACTTTGCAGTAGGATTGAATTAATTTATGTCTACTTTTCATGCTCCTTGATCAGCCTTTCATTGTCATCCTTATATCTCTGTAATTATTCCATGAGGCTTCTTATAGTTTCAGCCAAATTTGGAGGACTTTCCACCACCCTCATTTCATCAGATTCTTCCTCTCTATTGTGGGAGCTCTCCCCCAACTCCTAATGTGTCACCATCCTTTACGTTGTAGTTATCTTGTTGTTCATTGACTGCTTGAGTGTTGATAAAACATTTTATGTTAGTTACTAATCTAACAATTCATGAACAACACATATCATTGCAAGGTGAATTCGGTTCTTTATTTGGAAACATTAGCAACCTACAGTGTAGACTTCCAAAACATCTATCAACAGTAGAATGTTTTGTTCCTCTCTTCAATAGAGGTTCAGACAGGTTTCTTATAGAGGGGGGGTAAGGTAGGGAGTGTTGAGGTTTAAGCTATTATTAGGTTTCTTTTCAATTCACTAGATAACCATAGCATAGATAGAATCATTAAGAAATACACAATCACAAGAGACATGTCATTTATCCTGGGAAACCCTCATGGGGGAGAAAACCCAACAAAAACTTCCTTAATATAGATAGCCAATACAATGCCAAGAAAATAAAGCAAACAATACAGAAAGTCTTCACCCAAGTATGTGTCTCTCTCTCTCTTCCTTCTTCTCCAACTGCATCCCAAACTTGCACTCTGATGAACAAGTGAGTGAGTGAACAAATGAGGCGTTGGCCTCTCTTATTTATACAATCTGGCAGGTGTTGAATTGAGGTGACTTTTCACTGGCAGGGACGACTTCTCATTCTAGGTGGTTATCACCACTTTAATATATTCTAGGGGTCGACTTCTCATTTAGAATATTACAATTAGGGTTTGACCAATCCACAAAAGGGGATTTGTCCATTTACAATACTCGACATTATCAATCAACAAAAAGGGGATTGATCTAATGAATAATACATCAATAATAAATAGAATACTCTTTGCAGTTACAATATTTCAACACCCCCCCTTAATAAGAAGGGTATTCTACAATAGCATCGGAGAGAGAGAGGGAAACATCATCAACAAAATCTTGGAACATTGACTGGCATATCTATAAATCATTGAAAGTTTTTCTCATCATCAATATCATCATTCACAAAACGGAGCTAGAGTAGCATCGACATCTTCTTTAGCATGAGGCTAAAGTAATATCATCAACATATTTAGCATGAGGCTAAAGTAATATCATCAATATCTTTAGCATGGAGCTAAAGTAACATCATCATCTACAGCATTAAAGCTGAAATAACGTTATCATCATCTTCAGCAAGAAGTTGGAGTGACATCATCTTCAGCAAGAAGCTGGAGTGACATCATCAACATCATCTTCAGCAAGATGTTGAAGTAACATCATCATCATCATCATCATCTTCACCAAGAAGTTGAAGTGGCATCATCATCTTCAGCAAGAAGCTGAAGTGGCATCATCAACATCTGCATAAACATGGATTAGTATAACATTAATACATCATTATCATCAATAACAACAACAACACAGCACAAAGGCTGGAGCATCATCAACATCATCACATGGATGAGAGTTCAGCACAAGGCTAGCATCACAGCATGAAGCTGGATACAAAATATCATCAGCATGAAGTTGGCATTAGAGCACAAGGTTGGCACATCATCACAGCATGAGGTTGGCATGGCATCAACACGAGGTTTGCATCACAGCAATTAAGTTGGCACATCTACACAGCATGAGGTTGGAATATCATCAGCATGAAGTTGGCATCACAGCAATTAAGCTGGCACAACATCCAAGCAATTAAGCTGGCACATCATCACGGCAATTAAGTTGGCACATCATCATTTTGTGGTACTCTGACAGTCCCTAAGGAGCTTCCCAGGAATAATAAGATTCCCTAGGATATAAAATCCTAACGGAGCTACCACGTGGTACTCTAACAGATCATCCTTACCGGACCTTCGAGATCTACCCAGGAATCATAAGATTCCCTAGGATTATAAAAAACTAACAGAGCTACCACTATTGATCAGGATACTATAGTATCATCAGCACTACTCCCCCTTTCAAGGAAGGTCCTTTCGAACTACACCAAGATTTTCTCGAAAGTACTCAAACTTTACACGAGATAGAGGCTTGGTCAACACATCAGCAACTTGTTCATTCGTGCTAACATATTGGAGCTTTATGGCTCCTCTCTGCACCATATCACAGATGAAGTAATATCGGATCTCTATGTGCTTTGACTCATCATGGAACACATGGTTCTCCATCATCTTTATACAACTTGGTTATCACATATAATCATGGTGGCTTCCATCTCCAGATCAAATGGATCTGTCAACAACATCTGAAGCCATATGGCTTCACAACTAGAGGAACATGTAGCAATGTATTCTACTTTTGTCGTGTTGAGAGAAATACTTGATTGATTCCTACTCTACCATGAAGTCGTGGTTGAACTCAAACTAAAACAACATCATGAAGTGATCTTTCTATCAGAAACACTTCCATCTCAATCTGAATCGGTGTAACCATTCAGTCTGAAGTCATGATCTCTAGTATAATAGAGATCAAAATCCAACGTATCGTTAAGGTATCATATCATATGTTTTGCAGGAAACAATGTGAGCACGTTTGGGTTCCTCCAGATACTGACTCAAGGCAAAACATATATCTAGCTTGGTATTCATCAGATACATCAATGAACCAATAATATGTTTGTTCAGGGTAGCATCAACCAATTCTAACGAGGTGTCTACCAAGAGCTTCAACTTCATTTCCATGGGTGTGTTCATGGATTTACATTTCAACATGTCAAACCTTTTCAATTTTAACTGCATGCTTCTCTTGGTTAAGGAAGATATTCTATGTGCTCTGCCAAACTTCAAGACCTAAGAGATAATGCATTTAGGTCTTCCATCAAACTCTGTGGCGAGCTTCTTCTGCAATCTGGGATGAGTTTTTCTTCATCTTGTCAAGAATACATCATCTACATATAGTAGTAACATCATTGGCTCATCATTCATAACCTTGAGATAAAGGTTAGAATCAACTTTACTCTTGGTAAATCCCAAGCTCTTCAGGAAACTGTAAACTCTTCCATATCAAGCTCTAGGATCTTGATTCAATACGTACAGATCCTTCTTCAACTGGAAGACGTGAGTCTTTCTATCTTCAATCTTCAAATCAATTTTTCTCATTACAGTATACCAATCTGGTACACTTGCTCAGCTGTAAATCAATCTGCACAATCATGTGCTAGCTCTATGTGCTCTATGTGCTAGCTCTATGTGCTTTATGTGCTCTATGTGTGTCTCCCTTCAACCTAGAAATTCTCACAGAATTGTACCAGAAAATGACTTTCCTCCAAAGAGCTCAAATATTCGAGCTCTTCCTTCCCCCATCCGCTCAATTCCCCTCCACAAATCCTCCATATCCGTCGTCCATGTTCTCCACTAAGGGAAACCAGGTCATTTCATCCCTTTTTGCTTTGTTAGGATACTATTTTGATCAGTGGGTAGATGAACCCATTCTGGGTTTTCTATCCATCTTCTCTACCGACGAAAATCCCACCACCCAGTTTGATTTTAGCACATTCTTGGCAGACAATATTCACGAACAGTTCATGAATTTCAGCACAGAAGGCATGTTCCGATACTCATTGGTACTAGCATACTTGTTTGTCTTCTTCCAGGCAGATAAATTTGGTTTTTCCATGCAGAAGATGGATGGAGATGGTAAACCTCAGGCAGTCACAGCATGCACCTCCTTGCTCAAGCACAACTCCACTGATTTCGGTTTCAGGGAGTTCATCGACTAGTTCTATCACCCTGTGGTAAGTATGTTAGGAAGAAGGCCCGAGCCTCGGATAAACGATGAAGTTCAAAGGATCCTGCACCTCTCGGACAACACAAAGACCGGGGATTGGTATCTGTATCAAGATTACACAGAGATCAGAGTATACGAGTGCGAGTTGGCACCGTATAAGCTGCCCAAGTATCTCCCTATCAGGATTTTTTCTTTGGAATACATAAGGCAGATTATAAATTCTGATGACATCCACTTTGTGTCATTGAAGAAAAAGTAGCAGCTTAGAATCAAGGGGCAGATTGGCTCCTTCATCTGCAACAATCGTGGTGCTGGGGAAGAAGCGGACAGGATGTTGAGGGAGATGAAGTTCGCCATGAGCTTCCCATGGCATTATGATCCTTGTGGGATCATCTTAGGGATGAGGGTCAAGAACAAAAACATTCCATATATTCATGAGCCCAGGCCTGAAATTGAAATATTTGCAAATCAAATAGTGTGGGAGCCCAACACATTGGTAGAAGTACAATAACAAGATCCCCCGGCCACTGTGTCACAAAAAACCACGCCACAGGTCCCGAAGGAAAAAAGGCCTCGACAAGATTTATCTCCGCCTGTCATGGAGGTATCATCCGAAGAGTTCCAGCTGCATACTAAGAGGCCTAAGACTTCGTCAGTCCCTGGCCCAACCGGGGAAAAAGAAGCCCCGTCCACCACAGTGACCAAGTCTGTTATTCCACCCTTCGATTCGAGCCTCCATAAGGCCATAACCTCAGCAGTGACGGAGAAATTTACAGATCCTCCATTGACCACCCAGTCAGGCAAGGGGGGACCGAAGCTGAGTATTTTCAAGACGTACAAGCTGATCAAGAAAAAGAACCAGAGCCTTACCAGCAGTACTTGCGCTCAGTTTTGGAAGCAGATGTCGACTGCGCGGCATAGGCTGTTGTCTGCATTTGACACAGAAAAGGGCAGAATGCACATGGCCTTCCTCCAGGCACAGGTACCAGACCCCAAAGTGATCACTGATTATAAAAGGGCCACCTTCGAATTCCAGACGAAGGACGTGCATCCGACCGATCAGATGGATCTACACAAGAAGACAGGAGAAATGGTTTTCTACACGCTGGCACATGCTTCTAATGCTGCTTCAAAATTACAGATGTCCTTGAACAATGTTCAAACACAGCTCAAGATGGAGAATATTTCATCCTTTGCAAAGGACAATAAGATCAAAACTTTGGAGGAGCTGGTCCTCAAGATTGGTTATGATCCTTTGAACGTTGAAGCAGCGGAGGAAATGATAAAGAAGAAAAATGTTGACATAGCCTCCTTGAGAAAACAACTGAAACTCCCACCTACAGAGGATTCGCAGGCGAAGGAGATAGCAGAGAAAGAAGGAGAGAAAGATCAGATGCTAAAGTTTCTCATGGAGCAGAATGCACAGCTTAAAGAAATGGAAGTTGAGATGGAGAAGTTGTTAAAAGAGAAAGAGAAATTGAAGCCAATGGAATTCATTCCATTGAGTGCCATCCCAATTTCAGGAGAAAGCACAGCGTCAGTGACAGAAATCCCATCCGTGACTCCATTGACATCATAGGAGAAGACAACCGACCTGGCTAAATCCATGGAAAAGATGAACCTGCAGGAGACAAAGATCAACAGGCTTAAAAAGGAAGTGGAGAACCTTTGGGAACTCAAAACTTCCTTCCAGACCAGCCTCTCCAAGGAAAAGCAGGTGACAGAGCAGCTCAAGCAGGAGTTACAGCAGCTCCGGAAGCAGACAGTGGCAGGAAAGACTTTGGCCAAGGTTAAAGAGAATGTATGGACAGACATCACTAAGTCCATGAATGAAATATGGCCAATGATCCAGATCATGTTCAAGCAGAATGAGTTGGTTCTGAGAAGCAAACAAGCCATCTAGAAGATCAGAGTAGAATTGGGAGACATGCCAACACAGGCAAACGAGATCATCAAGCTCCTCAATTCTAAGACCAGGGAAGAGCTAGAAGAACTAAAGATTGAAGACAGAACAGAGACCATCCTTGAGGTCAAAAGAGTTTTGACCAACAGAGGATTAATGCTTCAGCTGGAAGAAAAGGTTCGGGCCATGGACCTAGGAGTACAAAGATTCTTTAGCAAGATTGAAGCTCTTCAGAAGAAAGGTCTTCCTGGTCTGAAGGTAATCAATGATAAATTGATTACTCTCCCAGATTACAAGAAGAGATTAGCCGAAGTGGCTAAGGACAGTTTGAAGTTTGCAGGCATACAAGGGAGCATCACCGGCAAGGCATTCCTAGATGCCCTTCAGTGGGACATATGTATCCAACACGAGATTCGATACATATTCCTCACCAAGCCTACATTCGCCAAGTATACAGAAATGGACGAAGTGTATCGAATTCTGCTCAAAGTCAACGTGCCCAGTCATCTCAGACGGGAGGAGCTCTGTGATCTGATCGATTAGCAGATGAGTTGTCTCGGTCCAGTCAGTTGTCCAGTCAGATGAAGTCATGCAGAAGCTTCATCAATGGACCTAGGGGTACAAAGATTCTTTAGCAATATTGAAGCTCTTCAGAAGAAAGGTCTTCCTGGTCTGAAGGTAATCAATGATAAATTGATGACTCTCCCAGATTACAAGAAGAGATTAGTCGAAGTGGCTAAGGACAGTTCGAAGTTTGCAGGCATACAAGGGAGCATCACCAGCAAGGAATTCCTGGATGCCCTTCAGTGGGACATATGTATCCAACACGAGATTCGATACATATTCCTCACCAAGCCTACATTCGCCAAGTATACAGGAATGGACGAAGTGTATTGAAGACTGCTCAAAGTCAACGTGCCCAGTCATCTCAAATGGGAGGAGCTCTGTGATCTGATCGATTAGTAGATGAGTTGTCCCGGTCTAGTCAGTTGTCCAATCAGATGAAGTCGTGCAGAAGCTTCATCAACGACCCACCTAGAAATCAGCGTGCAGTTACACCACATCATCAAGCAGTTCCTAGATTTAGGAATTTTGTTAAGTTATTTAGGCTTAAAATAGATTTAGCACGTCCTGGTCATTAATGACAGGATCTTTGTAATTTGAGTTATAAATACTTCACCTTTCGAATTATTGGGGGTTGTTGATCTTCACACCCTGACGCTATCAGACTGTAATCTTTTGAAGAGATCTTCCATTAATAAAAAGGAGGCACTTTTATAGGATTCTTGCGTGTACTCACTGGTGACGTTTTTCTCTCTAAGTTGAATGTTATTCTCACTTTGTTATCATACTCTTTTCTACATCTAATCTTTAAGAGTAACGAATGTTGCAGGATTTATCTCGTATACCCTGTTTCTGACTTGAAAGATTTTAGTGTTTATCTTCTGGTGTTTTCAATAAAGAAATTCTTAATTGCTTCTTTGTTGAAATTATCTTTCTCACCTTTTCTGTTGTGCGTCATTTAAGCTACTAAAAGATCCAATGATTATATTATCTCGCCCTGTGAAAGTTTTCCCTTTACGTTTCTGGTTTGTATTTCACATTTTATTAAAACACAGACCCCATAGCTCAATGGATGTGTAGATTGCCTCAACCAATTCGAAAAAACACTTTGACAACGAAAACCGACCTATTTCTTTACCTAGTCTAATATTTGAAATTTGAAACATAGCTAAATCTAATAGAGAGATCCCTCTATGAAGTTGGAAGGGCTAGATCCCAGCTTCAAAAGTGGTTGGATAAAGTTACCTTAGTAGATTTCTTCTGCTGTCAACCTCTAGGAAATTTACCAAGTGCTAACATAGTGGCGACACCGCTGGGGAACAGAACATAAAAGTTTATAATTTCACGTTTTCTTTCCCCTAAAAAGAACGTTTCATTCCTGGAATATTGCAAATTTGAGAAGAAAGTAATGTTTATAGGTTGATCAAACTTTGTACATATTATTTTCGGACTCACAAAACTAAAAAGTATATATATAAAAAATCAAAAAGAAATCTAGCTCCTAAGAAAATTTATACTCGATCTCATCCAGACCCAGAACATGCAATAGTGACAGATAACCCAGAATAGTTACTCAGGAAAAATACCTTAGCTAAAGGCTCAGTGAGTCGTATTCCCCTTCATAAGTCCCTTTCCTTTTCAGGGAAACCCATTACCTTGCAAAACCCTGACCTTGACACCTTTTCCCAACAAATCCTGGTTAGAACATGGTCCGATAGTTTTGTGACTGGAATAATTTTCGACCCAACTGTTTTACAACCCCGAACCCCTGAAGTTCTGTCTCCCATTGCGAAACCACAAATCACTCCCTCCGCACTATCCAGTCCCTCCTCATCCTCGTCTTCAGTCGCCACCTCCCTGCTCATCCAGTTGGTTATCCCACCTCCTCCACACATCATGGCAGCTCGATATGCTCCCTTGGTGTTGACTCCACCTCTTCATGCCATGCCCCAAGACTATCAAACTAGACTTCCACAGTTTGATGCAACAGGACCTTTGAGTGCACAACAGCACATTGATAAAATGAATGATTATTATGATCTGCATGAAGTTGATGAAGTTGACATTCAAATGAGATTGTTTGCCCAAAGTTTGACAGGTGACGCTAAAAAATGGTACAAAGGGTTGCGCGTCGTCTCAGTCCTTGACCTTACTGCATTCCAAAGGATTTTTCTAGACAGATGGGAGGTAAAGAAAAACCCTCTGCAAATTTTGTCAGAATACGAAAATATCAGAAGAAATCAAGGTGAGACAGTGCAAGATTACTGCACTCGTTTCAATAACCTGTACAATGCAATCCCATTTGAAATCAAACCTCTGCAGGGTTTGGCATTGATAAAATTCCCTGATGGTTTTGATGCTGACATGTCATACCAACTAAGGGAAATAAATTCTACCACCCTGGAAGACATGCAGAAAAGTGAAATAAGTGTGGAGGCCAATTTGTTGGCAAAAAGGGCACGCCAGAGGTCAGAGAGGAGAGTCACAATTAAAGAAGAACCTTCCACGTCAAACTCAGATTCCAAATTGGATTCTTTGGCTAGAGCAATGGAAAGAATGATGGAAAGACTTACTATGTCAGACAGAAATCCTCCAAGAGAAAACACACCAGCTCCTCAAGTTCGGAATCCAAACTTCAGGAGAAACCCTCCTCAAATCAGACAGAGGGATCCTAGGGATCAAAGAGAGTAGAGAGGTCTGGATCAGCAGATCAAACCTCCTCTGCAAGAAAATTATGCTGATGAAGGGGAGGAAGTGATTGAGGAATTGGAGGATACCCACATAAATCTCATGGGCATTCACGATAACGAAGCTATTTTCCTTACCCAAGAAGAGCAAGAACTTTTCCTTCTCAATCAAACAAAGGTAAGTGAAGAAGTCGAAGATGCAGAACAGCAGGCATTCGAAAATGCCATTTTGGAGGTACACCGACAGTATAACCTGCGAAGTAAAAAGACAGAAGGGAGTTCCCTAAAAAAGACGATTGAAATGAAGAAGGTGACCGAAACCAAGAAGATCTCTGAGCCATCTGCCGAGAAGATCCCTGAGAAGAGTACTGTTGAAGTTCCTGCGAAGAAAAACCTTACTATTCTGAAAAGATCGTCATAGCCCAAGGTTTCACCTACTACTCCATCCAATACTTCGGGCCAGAAGAGTGTGGTGGACAAACCAGAATTGATCAGCCAAGGCAGATCTCCTACACCTTTCAGCCTTGAGGGGGAATTGGCCAAAGTAAAAATTCCCATCCCACTTTTTGAGTTAATGAACAAAGACATTTATCATTCACAGGTGATCAAAGCACTGACCATTGAACCTAACATAGGCATGAAGGCCTTAACCATCGGATCAGCCAATCATTCAGATACTGTGAACCTTACTGATGATCAACCTGAACTTTTGTTCGGACCTGAAGTAGATGGTCGAGATGATACTGGTGATGTCACTCCTTTTTACATCAGTCTAAACACACATGACCTGATCTTGCATAATGCTATGCTGGATTCGAGTGCCTCTCACAATCTGATGCCTAAAGCAGTGATGGAGAAACTGGGACTGGAGGTCACCAGACCTTACAAGGATTTACACTCGTTCGACTCCAATAAAGTTAGTTGTATTGGTTTGATCAAGGACCTATGCATCACCTTGGTTCAGATTCCTGCGAAGAGCATGGTAATGGATGTGGTAGTTGCAGACATCCCTCCGAAGTATGGAATGTTGCTATCCCGGTCTTAGGGGGCTAAGTTGAGAGGAGCCATGCAGCTAGATATGTCTTATGCCACTATCCCAGTTTTCGGGCAACAAAGAAGGCTATACAGAGAAACGTTGATAAAATACATGGTCAGTAGCGAAGAAAAACTGCACAACTATCCCATCTACTCTGCGCATTCTGACTTGGATTCTTTTATCTTGTATAATGATGGTGACATGGGAGAACAAGATACTCAGCTGGCAGAAGATACATCTAGTCAAGATGAAGGCCAAGAAACCATTGAGGTAGCAAGGATGAAAAACGTGATAACTGAAGAATTACCGGCAGATTTATGGAGCATGGATTTTGATGGAGCAGTGAGCAAAGAAGGAGCTGGAGCAGGAGTTTGGCTGCATAATCACAGAAACAGGTATTCAGAAAACCATTCTTACAAATTAAATTTCCAATGCACTAACAATATTGTCGAGTATGAAGCCTTGATGCTCGGTCTGAAGCTTTTGAAAAGAGTTGGTGCTAAACAGATTATGGTAAGAGGTGACTCTGAGTTGATAATCAAGCAAATCAAAGGTGAGTACGCTGCCAAACATCCACGTCTTAGGGATTATAGGAATGTTGTTCTCGATGCCCTTAGATGTTTCACTGAAGTTGACTTGCAGGTAATGCTGAGGGGACAAAACATTCTGGCAGATGGATTGGCTATGTCAGCAGCCACCTGTAAGATTCCTTTCCGCCCGACTCAGCCCTACACTGTGGAAGTGAAATGCAAACCAACTGTTCCCGACAATATCAGGTACTGGCAGGTGTTTGGTAATGATGATCAAATCGAAGAATTTTTGCAGTGTAAAAATGATTTTGAATGTACAAATATAGATTTAGAGAACGAAGATGAAAATGTAAATAGATCTGATTTTGAAATTGATAGTGTAAATAGCGTAGATTCAGGAGAATTAGGCGATGACGAAATGGATGCCGAGGTTTTAGATTTGAAGAGCAACATCTTGCCTAGGGGTCTAGTTCCTTTAGAGGACTTGTTTGATTTTAACGACGTAGCCAAAAAACCCAAAATTGAATCACATGGACAAGTGGTAGAAGACTGTAATATAGGGACTAAAGAGAAACCCGAGATAGTCAAACATTCTAAATCATTACCCCCGGAACAAAAACTCAAATACATTGAGTTGTTCAAAGAATATTCGGATGTTTTTGCCTGGGGTTATGAGGATTTGAAAGCTTATGATACCAGCATCATACAACACAGGATTCCAATAAGGGAAGACCAAAAACCGTTTAGACAGAAACTTAGGAGGATAAATCCCAAGTTGCTCCCTCTGATAGAAAAGGAAATCAAAAAAATGTACGATGCCAAAATCATAGTCCCGTTTCGTTTTTCAAAATGGGTCTCTAATTTGGTCCCTACACGTAAGAAATTTGGGGAAATCAGACTATGCATAGATTTCTGAAATCTGAATAAGGTCTCCTTGAAAGACAATTACCCCTTGCCCAAAATGGACCACATCCTGCAAAGGGTGGTCGGATCCAGTCGAATTTCTCTGCTAGACGGATTCTCAGGTTATAATCAGGTCCTAGTTCACCCGGATGACCAAGACAAAATTGCCTTCACCACACCATGGGGCACTTTCATGTATGTGAAAATGCCTTTTGGTCTGATGAACGCAGGAGCCACATTCCAGAGAGCAATGGATATTGCCTTTGTGGAAGAATCGGGTAAGTTTATTGTCGTCTATTTAGATGATGTAACTGTGTTTTCCCGATCTAATGATGAGCACCTGCGACACCTTAGACAAGTCTTCGAGAAATGTAGAAGGTTTGGGATTTCTTTAAATCCTAAGAAAAGACTTTTCGGGCTAGAGGAAGGCAAACTGCTAGGACACATCATCTCCAAGGATGGAATCAAAATAGACCCCAACAGAATTGAGGCCATACAAAAATTAGAACACCCAAGAAACCTTAAAGAATTATATTCTTTTATCGGGAGAATAAACTTTCTATGAAGATTCATTCCCAATCTGGCAGAGCTCCTCAGAAACATTACAAATATGCTAAAAAAGGATGTGAAAATAAAATGGGACTCTGAGTCCAGACAGTCTTTCGAACAGGTCAAACGAACACTCACAGAGGCCCATGTCTTAATCAGTCCTGATTTTACTAAGGATTTCTATCTCTTCTCTTTCGCTTCCGAACATACTATAGCAGCAATCTTACTACAAAAGAACAGCGAAGGGTATGAACAACCCATAGATTTCTTTAGTAAAGCGTTGAGAAACGTTGCTCTGAATTACAAGATTATGGAGAAACAAGCTTTTTCCTTGGTAAAATCCATAAAAGACTTTAGAGTCTACATTCTTCATTCCCACACCATAGCTTATGTTCCGCATGCGGTAGTAAAAGACATTTTGACCCAGGACAACCCTGATGGAAGAAGGGGAAAATGGATCGCTGTCATTTTAGAATACGATATGGAGATTAAGCCTACAAAACTAATCAAGGGTCAAGGCCTAGCAAAATTAATGGCCGAATCAAATTTCCATGCTCTTGACATTAAATTTTTAGCTGCAGCATATGAATAGGGCGAGATGGTGACTCCACGTGTGAGAGAGGTATTTCTCAACTCTCCATGGTACGCAGACCTTATATTCGTTTTGCAAAATTTACAAGCTCCCCCTGGTTTGACTAAGACTAAAGCTAGATTTTTAAAGTTGAAAGCCTTRAAATTYTGTATTCTAGAAGGCAATTTGTATTGGAAAGATCCTGGAGGCATTCTGTTAAATTGTTTATTGAAAGATGAAGCTGACAACGTGTTACAAGAATTTCATGCAGGAGAATGTGGTGGCCACCTGAACTGGAAGGTCACAACCAACAAAATACTCAGAGCTGGATTCTATTGGCCCACCCTATTCGTCGATGTACATCATAAAGTGACTTCATGTCATCAATGTCAGTTGTTTGAAGGCAAAATAAAACTCCTTCCTCTTCCCCTGAAACCGATCTCAATTGAAGCCCCTTTCCAGCAATGGGGACTGGAATTCATTGGAGAAATACACCACCCTTCTTCAGGCTAGCACAGGTGGATTCTCACCACCACCGATTATTTTACCAAATGGATCGAAGCAGTACCAAGCAGGCAAGCCACTGACTCTGTTATTATCAAATTCCTTGAAAATAATATTTTGTCTCGCTTTGGATGTCCTAGAAAGATTATAACTGACAATGCAGCTGCTTTTCGGTCGAAGAAGCTCATAGATTTCTGCAACCAGTATCACATTGGTTTGGGGCATTCCACAGCCTACTACCCTCAGGGGAATGGGCTGGCGGAATCTTCAAACAAAACCTTGGTAAATATCATCAAGAAAACATTGCAGGAAAACAAGAAATCATGGCACAACAAGTTGGTGTTCGCATTATGGGATGACAGACTGGCCACCAAAAGGTCAATTGGTATGTCACCATACCAGATGGTCTATGGCACAGAGGCAGTTTTCCCCACTTCCTTAGGATTCCATGTCATGAAGTTGCTTCAAGACGTACAAGACGAGACAAATGACTCACAGAGAATGATCAACCAGATGATCCATTTACAGCAGTCTAGGGAGGAAGTTTTCAACAAGACTTAGGTAATCCAAGAAAGCATCAAAAAGATTTTTGACAAAAGAACCAAGGAAGATGATTTTGAACTAGGAGACTTGGTGCTGAGATGGGACGATAGAAAATGAAGACAAGGGAAAGCATGGGAAATTTGACATTTTGTGGCGAGGACCATACATGATCCAAGCATTCAAGGGGAACAACGCTTTCTTGTTGAACAACGCTGATGGGACAGATCTACCAGGAGGACCTGTGAACGGCAGAATGCTGAAACATTATGTTCCACCTCAGTAGAAGCTCGAGTTCCACTCACCATTGTACATACCATTTTTATTTTTCACCTGCATTTTCTGAGTGAATAACATTAGTCATTTGGTTGAAGCCCGGAGAGAAGGCCCTAAGTTGTTGACCACTGTTCTTCCAATTTTTGAGAATAAAACCAATCAATCAACGAAGGCTACTAGGAAGAAGTTTTCACAATGGCAGGAACCAGGATTCTTGGCACTTCACAGGGCAAGTACCATCCCCAGGTGGAGCCGTTGTTATCATCCTATAATTTATAGGATCAATTGGTGACTAGGATATTATCTGTCTCTGGTGTTTTTTTTGACAAATGATTTTTCATTCTGCAAATAATTTGGAAAAGAAAAGAAAAAAAGGAAAAAGAAAAAAGAAAAGAAAAGAAGAAGAGGGCATAAAAGAATTTCAATAAAAGCCCCATGCAATAATAGTAACTTGGTCCATACCTTTCAAGCATGGCCAAGTTCTTTTTAAATTTGATGTTGATAGGGTAGTGAATGARTTTGGCTAAACAGTTTAATCTTAGCCAAAGTGTCTAGGTTAGATTAGTGAATAAATCTGGCCAGACTGTCTAATCTTGGTCAGATAGCCCCAGGGTAGAGTAAATTCTTAACCCAACATTCTAATATGGGTTAATTGTCATAGGAAGATAGGTTAGAATGTAGGCTAGTTGTTTTGTTGCTTCATTTCAGTAAGAACCGATTTGATGGAAGTGTTTCACCATGTTTTCAGATGCTTTAAAAGATCGTTTGCCTAACCCCTTGGTGGTGTCTACTTGGAAAACCTTGGAAAAAACCCATAAAAAGAATTTATCCTAAGTTTTTCCCCGGCGCATGGGTTTTCCGCCCCCCACTTAAGCCCCTTGCACATATCAATGGTCCCAAACGTGGCGCCCAGATCTACGGTGGACAGAGCATTCCGGACCCCCCCGATCGTTCTGCTTTTA
>JZKD02S2069788.1:20047-32188 GCA_000966675.3 Picea glauca | reverse complement strand
GACCCCCCCATCAATTCTGTCTTTAATGGAGGGGGGGGTCCGAAATGAGTGATAAACAGAGCGCAAAGATCTGCGGCTTAGAAACAGGCACGCAGATCAACGGCCCAAAATGGATTTCGAACCCCCCCGGATGATCTGCTTTTAACTGAGGGGGGGGTCCAGAATGTTTTTTTTTCCTTTGGTGGGTCCCCTGTTATACGTGGCACCGATCTATTGCCCTGAGTCCGGTCACCATATGCTATCTGACAGAACTTCGTCACCACTGGACGTCACCCTCCACCTTTCCCGAACTGGTCATGTCCCATAATTGTTGTCAGTCCTTCCCCCCTATTCGATCGTGGCAAGCCCCTTATTATGACTTTTACCTCCAATCGATAGCCTCCACGTCACCCATCAGTATCCCTCAGCCACCGTCACCCGACATCTCATCCTCAAGTGATCCGTTGGCCATTTATTACTGGATAACCTATCCGTTATCCAGCTGACCTGTCTCTCACGCCCAACCGACCCCCGTTTAAATAAAACTACCATTATTCCCCTTACTTTTGCTATTCATCCATCGCACCAGAGAAACTCGCCGCTTACTCCTTCGTTACAGTCCGTTGTCCTCATCCACAGTCAGTCGCCCCACTAACGTTGTGTTTTATTGCAGGTATTGTTGCAAAAATGGCGCCAAAATCCAAACAAGCAGAAGGAGAGGAGAATTTGTTTCTCCCGCCTCCTGTTGACCTGGACAAAATCCCACTAGTCGACAAAGACCGATTAATCGCAAATACCAAATGTGATTTTGATTTCTCGGACCTCCAGTCGTGGCTCAGGGAAGTTTTTCTGGACCAGAGTGATGAAATTGGACTCTGGGAGTCCAATTTACCCCTCTACCTCTTTCCCCAAATCCACCATTTTCCCGAGTTCGCTCTTAAGTGTCAAGCCCACTATATCCCAAAACAAAGAGCCATCATCTCCTCATCCGGAGAAATCTTGTTTCTCATCACACCCGAATCCATAGACCAGATGATGCAAATCCCCCAAGCCAACTCTACGTCTCCCTTCAACCTGGAAATTCTCACGGAATTGTACCAGAAAATGACTTTCCCCCAAAGAGATCAAATATTTGAGCTCTTCCTTCCCCCATCCGCTCAATTCCCCTCCATAAATCCTCCATATTTGTCGTCCATGTTCTCGACTAAGGGAAACCAGGTCATTTCATCCCTTTGTGCTTTGTTAGGATATTATTCTAATCAGTGGGTAGATGAACCCATTCTGGGTTTTCTATCCATCTTCTCTATCGACGAAAAGCCCACCACCCAGTTTGATTTCAGCACATTCTTGGCAGACAATATTCACGAACAGTTCGTGAATTTTGGCACAGAAGGCATGTTTCGATACTCATCAGTACTAGCATACTTGTTCGTCTTCTTCTAGGCAGATAAATTTGGTTTTTCCATGTAGAAGATGGATGGAGATGGTAAACCTCAGGCAGTCACAGCATGGACCTCTTTTCTCAAGCACAACTCCATTGATTTCAATTTCAGAGATTTCATCGACCAGTTCTATCAGCCTCTGGTAAGTATGTTAGGTGGCAGGCCCGAGCCTCGGATAAACAATGAAGTTCAGAGGATCATGCACCTCTCGGACAACACAAAGACCGGGGATTGGTATATGTATCAAGACTACACAGAGATCAGAGTATACGGGTGCGAGTTGGCACCGTATAAGCTACCCAAGTATCTGCCTGTCAGGATTTTTGCTTTGGAATACATAAGGCAGATTATAAATTCTGATGACATCCACTTTGTGTCATTGAAGAAAAAGCAGCAGCTTAGAATCAAGGGGCAGATTGGCTCCTTCATCTACAACAATCGTGGTGCTGGGGAAGAAGCGGATAGGATGCTGAGGGAGATGAATTTCGCCATGAGATTCCCATGGCATTATGATCCTTGTGGGATCATCTCAGGGATGAGGGTCAAGAACAAAAACATTCCATATATTCATGAGCCCAGGCCTGAAATTGAAAGATTTGCAAATCAGACAGTGTGGGAGCCCAACACATTGGTAGAAGTACAACAATAGGATCCCCCAGCCACTGTGTCACAAACAGCCACGCCACAGGTCCCAAAGAAAAAAAGGCCTCGACAATATTTATCTCCACCTGTCACGGAGGTATCGTCCGAAGAGTTCCAGTTGCATACTAAGAGGCCTAAGACTTCGTCAGTCCCTGGCTCGACCGAGGAAAAATAAGCCACGTCCACCACAGTGACCAAGTCTGTTATTCCACCCTTCGGTTCGAGCCTCCATAAGGCCATAACCTCAGCAGTGACGAAGAAATTTACAGATCCTCCATTGACCACCCAGCCAGGCAAGGGGGGACCAAAACTGAGTATTTTTTAGAAGTACGAGTTGATCAAGAAAAAGAACCAGACCCTTACCAGCAGTACGTGCGCTCAGTTTTGGAAGCAGACGTCAACTGCGCAGCATAGGTTGTTGTTTGCATTTGACACAGAAAAGGGCAGAATGCACATGGCCTTCCTCCAAGCACAGGTACCAGACCCCAAAGTGATCACTGATTATAAAAGGGCCACCTTCGAATTCCAGACGAAGGACGTGTATCCGGCCGATCAGATGGATCTGCACAAGCAGACAGGGGAAATGGTTTTCTACACGTTGGCACATGCTTCTACTGTTGCTTCAAAATTACAGATGTCCCTGAACAATGTTCAAACACAGCTCAAGATGGAGAAGATTTCATCCTTTGCAAAGGACAATAGGATCAAAACTTTGGAGGAGCTGGTCCTCAAGGTTGGTTATGATCCTTCGAACGTCAAAGCAATGGAGGAAATGATAAAGAAGAAAAATGATAGCATAGCCTCCTTGAGAAAACAACTGAAGCTCCCACCTACAGAGGATTTGCAGGCGAAGGAGATAGCAGAGAAATAAGGAGAGAAATATGAGATGCTAAAGCTGCTCATGGAGCAGAATGCACAGCTTAAAGAAATGGAAGTTGAGATGGAGAAGCTGTTAAAAGAGAAAGAGAAATTGAAGCCAATGGAAGTCATTCCATTGAGTTCCATCCCAATTTTAGGAGCAAGCACAGCGTCAGTGATAGAAATCCCATCCGCGACTCCATTGACATCGCAAGAGAAGACAGTTGACCTAGATAAATCCATGGAAAAGATGAACCTGCAGGAGACAGAGATCAACAGGCTTAAAAAGGAAGTGGAGAACCTTCATGAACTCAAAACTTCCTTCCAGACCAGCCTCTCCAAGGAAAAGTAGGTCACAGAGCAGCTCAAGCAGGAGTTACAGCAGCTCCGGAAGCAGACAATGGCAGGAAAGACTTTGGCCGAGGTTAAAGAGAATGTATGGACAGACATCACTAAGTCCATGAATGAAATATGGCCAATGATCCAGATCATGTTCGAGCAGAATGAGTTGGTGCTGAGGAGCAAACAAGCCATCGAGAAGATCAGAGTAGAATTGGGAGACATGCCAACACAAGCAAATGAGATCATCAAGTTCCTCAATTCTAAGACCAAGGAAGAGCTGGAAGAACTAAAGATTAAAGACAGAACAGAGACCATCCTTGAGGTGAAAAGAGTTTTGACCAAGAGAGGATTAATGCTTCAGCTGGAAGAAAAGGTTCGGGCCATGGACCTAGGAGTACAAAGATTCTTTAGCAAGATTGAAGCTCTTCAGAAGAAAGGTCTTCCTGGTCTGAAGGTAATCAATGATAAATTGATTACTCTCCCAGATTACAAGAAGAGATTAGCCGAAGTGGCTAAGGACAGTTTGAAGTTTGCAGGCATACAAGGGAGCATCACCGGCAAGGCATTCCTAGATGCCCTTCAGTGGGACATATGTATCCAACACGAGATTCGATACATATTCCTCACCAAGCCTACATTCGCCAAGTATACAGAAATGGACGAAGTGTATCGAATTCTGCTCAAAGTCAACGTGCCCAGTCATCTCAGACGGGAGGAGCTCTGTGATCTGATCGATTAGCAGATGAGTTGTCTCGGTCCAGTCAGTTGTCCAGTCAGATGAAGTCATGCAGAAGCTTCATCAATGGCCCACCCAGAAATCAGCGTGCAGTTACACCACATCATCAAGCAGTTCCTAGATTTAGGAATTTTGTTAAGTTAGTTAGGCTTAAAATAGATTTAGCATGTACTGGTCATTAATGACAGGATCTTTGTAATTTGAGTTATAAACACTTCACCTTTCGAAGTATTGGGGGTTGTTGATCTTCACACCCTAGTGCTATCAGACTGTAATCTTTTGAAGAGATCTTCCATTAATAAAAAGGAGGCACTTTTACAGGATTCTTGCGTGTACTCACTGGTGACGTTTTTCTCTCTAAGTTGAATGTTATTCTCGCTTTGTTATCATACTCTTTTCTACATCTAATATTTAAGAGTAACGAATGTTGCAGGATTTATCTCGTATACCCTGTTTCTGACTCGAAAGATTTTAGTGTTTATCTTCTGGTGTTTTCAATAAAGAAATTCTTAACTGCTTCTTTGTTGAAATTATCTTTCTCACATTTTCTATTGTGCGTCATTTAAGCTACTAAAAGATCCAGTGATTATATTATCTCGCCCTGTGAAAGTTTTCCCTTTGCGTTTATGGTTTGTATTTCATATTTTATTAAAACATAGACCCCATAGCCCAATGGATGTGTAGATTGTCTCAACCAATTCGAAAAAACACTTTGACAACAAAAACCGACCTATTTCTTTACCTAGCCTAATATTTGAAATTTGAAACATAGCTAAATCTAATAGAGAGATCCCTCTCTGAAGTTGGAAGGGATAGATCCCAGCTTCAAAAGTGGTTGGATAAAGTTACCTCAGTAGATTTCTTCTGCTGTCAACCTCTAGGAAATTTACCAAGTGTTAACACGACGGTCGACGTTCGGCGTTTTATGTTGGATGTTCCTATCTTATACCACACCCCATATCTCTTGAACTCTGAATTTATTCCAAACTCCCGTAGTCTCGATCACGTCACCAGCCATGTAGGCCAGGCAGGCGCGAACCAGAAGTTGATAGACGACGAGGGTCAAGGGCTAGCACGTGTCCTCGATAGGGGGTGACACATGTCATGCTCTAACAGGCATAATGGGTATGTGAATCGTCCACAATTGGGTGGCACGTGTCACGTATAATACGGGTCCACATCACATCGAATGATGTCATCAAGTCATGTCATCATAGATTGATAACTGCTCAGTCCTTCGATCTAACAGTCCGTAAGATTCCACGTAGATCCATGGATCTACGGTTCTCATTACTTCGTGGCTCCGAGCTTCGGAGCTTGTCAACTCCTCATGTCATGAATTCCCCGAAGAGATAATATTTCGGAGTCTCTATTTTGGTGCCAAGTGTCCTCATCCTACCAACGGTCGCAATTCACTTCGGCGCTCACAACTTCGGGAGTTTTCCCACTTTGAAAACTCTTGGCTAAACATCCCCGAAGTACTAAGTATCTGAACCATGGGATCACTTTCCATGTGTCCACTCATCCAACGGTTCTGGTTCAGCAGACAACACTTGACAAGGGATGAGTAGGGGCCACGTGTCGCTCCACGACACGTTCCCAGTTCGCTGGGTAGCTAAGGGTGGGTCCCTTAGATCGACGGTTGGGAGGGATTTTGAAGGATCCGAAGATCGACAGTCCACGTAACTTCGACAGTTTGGCATTTGGGTGTTCGACGCATATCTTCCAACTTTCTCTCTGGACCACGATGGATCCATCGCCACGTGTACCTGGAATCTACGGCCAGGATTTACTCCAGCTTGCGGAGCTTCGGGGGAAACTCGCGCGTCTCTAAATCATCGAATACACGGACTCCTGGATAATCATTGATCTCTGTACACATGTCCCTCCATTATCAACAGTCTAGATTAACTACGTGACTCTGGCGTTTTGGAGTTTTGGTGCTAGACCACTCCTATTCTCCCAAAGTAATACTTTGTCAAAGCGCTTAACGCTTCCCTTCCTACGTCTAATCTAACTATTGAGAGAGATCCATAATTAATCCCTAGATCGACGGTCCTCATCGATACGTGACTTCGGCCTTCAAATGTTTTCGAGGGTTGTAGAGTCACAAGTCCTAAATCTGAAAGAGATGGCTCCTTTCAGACTAGCACAGGATTCCTAGGCCCTGGTCACATGGATCCTTTGGGAATTCTTCGGGGCTAAGCGCAAATCCCTTTTTGCAGCAAAGGGGTTAAGGACATGGGCGAGAGCCCTCAACTATAGGGGGGGGGGATAGTCTGAAGGGGATGCCCTTCTCCCAAATAATTCAAACTTGACATTCCCACTAAGGTAAACTTCAAGGAATTGGCAGGACTCGAACATTTCAGTCGATCCTACCCCGACCCTCCTACGGATTCCCATCCCATGACTCTCTAGAAGTTAGTCTGAGAAAATTCAAAGATCATGAAAACATAGTAGTTTGCAGAAGTGAAAAAGACTATCTAATATGTGTTCAAAATATTGAAAGACTTAATCACAAACGCAGACATTTCATCACCACATACAATATATTACACAGAGTATGAGAATACTTATCAGAACTAGAAAATGTGAAGCAATTGTTGAAAGGGGTGCTTGTTTCCTCCCAACCATAGGCACAGTCACTCCTGGCGGATTTACCACTGGCTACCCCCGAGCTAGACGATGATGTTATGAAATAGATTCTTTCTCTTTTCTCCACAATAGTCAGGGACGGAGGTTACTCTCCTCCTCCCACAAGAACTTGGTAGTTGGTTTTCTCTACTCCAAGCAAGGAGGTATGCACAAGTACTTCCTTAGTCACTCATCATCCTCATTTATCATCTTGTAGCCAAACCATGTCCATGCCTTCTTTCAACCAAAATGAGCTTATTGCTCAGCTCTTTCCTTTCAACTTTTGAGTCGAAGTATCCTTCCCTTCTCTTCTCGACAGAGTGTTTTTTTTCTTCTCTGATATCTAGAAGATTTGTATATGTCCCTAAATTACCTCCTTTCTTTCCTTCCTCAACAAAGTTGTGTGGGTATGAATCCCAATTCGTGGTCGGGCCTGGAAGCCTTACAGATGGGTACCCTACCCCAACTCCTCATTAACTCTTGAGGATGGCCTTCCAACTACTAGCTTGAATGGTAATTCATTTTTGGGTCAAAGGACTGTTGAGCAATTACACCTAGTAGGTATTGGTATGGTGAGGGTCATATCAACCATTCTTGATTTCCCCTTACCATCTCTCTCATAGCATCCATGGTCAATCTTGGAAAACTCCCCCCCTTTTCAGCAATTGTGCAACACATATTCATTTTCTATTAATAATAGAAAATTCATACATTGATCATTTTATACAAGGTTCATCAAATCAAACATTCACACACCTTAGTCTTCCATAGTCTCTTGGCCAATTATATTTATATTTACAAATTGGGGGAAACATGGGTATTACAATACCTAGATATGAGAGATATTTTTTTTATAGTGACAAACTACTAGGATACAATGGCAGAATTTATGTACCACCAAATGACAAATTGAGAAACTTAATTTTGAACAAAGCTCATTGAGCAGTGTATATTGCTCATCATGGAGTCACGAAGATGAAGACAGATCTTAAACCACTATTATTTTGGAAAGGAATGAAGACAAATATAGTTAACTATGTGGCGAGATGTCTAGAATGTCAGCAAGTGAAGACTGAACATAGACATTCAGTTGGATTATTATAGCCACATGTGATTCCTGAATTGAAATGGGAAGTTATATCGATGGATTTTATTCTTGGATTGCCACTGACGACAAGGAAACACGGTTCTATTTTTTTAGTTTTCAACACTTTGACAAAGAGTGTGCATTTTATCCCAATTTGTACAACGTATCAAGCACCGGACATAGCTAAAAAATTTCTTAACGAAATTGTAAAATTTCATGGTGTACCAAGGAAGGTAATATATGATAGAGGATCTGTATTCACTACATGTTTTTGTACTAGTTTCCAAGAGGCTTTGGGAACGCAATTAAATTTTAGTACAACATATCACCCTGAGACAGATGGACAAACTGAAAGAATGAATCAAATTCTAGAAGATATGCTACGAATGTATGTGATGGATCAATAGAAATGATGGAAAGAATTGTTACCATTGGTAGAATTTGCTTATAACAACAATTATCAGAGTACGATAAGGATGGCACCTTTTGAGTTTTTATATCAACGACCATGTAGGACACCTTTCAATTGGGATCGACTAGAGGATAGGGCCCTGGTGAGACCAAAAGTGATTTAGGAAATGGAAGAGAAGATGAAATCTATAAGGCAAAGGATTAAAGAAGCACAAGACAGACAAAAGAGTTATGCAGATGTGCATCGTATTGACCGTAGTTATGAGGTTGGGGATAAAGTGTTTTTGCAAGTGAAGTCGCATAAGAGTTCAATTAAGTTTGGGAAGGGTGTTAAACTCTCTCCAAGGTTTGTGGGACATTTCAAAGTTGTAGAAAAGAAAGCACTCGTTGCTTACCGACTAGCTTTACCTGGTTCTTTGAGGTGTATGCACGATGTGTTTCATGTTTCAATTCTACGTCATTATATTTCAAATATGTCACATGTTATTGACATGAGTTCATTGCAGGTATCGAGCGAGGGTGCTCTCATAGCGGAGTCTATCTGCATTATAAACCATCGCACACGACAACTACGATGTCAAATAGTCGATCAGGTCAAGGTTCAGTGGGGCAGTTATAGTCCACATTATGCTACTTGCGAGGACGCATATGAGATGCGTCAGCAGTTTCCTTATTTATTTTGATAGTTTGATATATAGATTAGTATCAACTATATTTATTGCTTTTATTGTTAGATTGTGTTAGCACTCTATAATTTTCATGCTAATTTATGATCCAATTCAATTTCTTGCTAATGTACTTTCTTCAGAAGTTGAACAGTTTAGATATGGCATGAGTTTGTTCAAGAGATTTCAATTGGTTGGCTACCAAGTTTAGATGCTCAAAACTTAGTATTGTATGCATCTTGAGATAAGAAATTTTCCTTCGAGGGAATTCTACTCAGAGACTTCAAAGGATGGTGAGGATGTTCTACATCAAACAAAGCGTGCATGACATGAATATCGTTGATTTGGGCCATTTAGTTTCTTTGATATAGAAGGAGAGGAATCTCAACCTACATGAAGTGGTTATTAGGTAAACATTGAAGAAGTCTCTTCTTATACCGACAATTGGTGGCAAAATATCCTGAACTTAAAGTAGGATCTAAAGTGGTTGTCATCTCACCTTATTAGCAGTAAGTTAAGCTAATACGTGAGAGCCTTCGTGATGTCGTGGAAGCAACGCGACTCATTGATGTGAATACAATTGATGGTTTCCAAGGAAGGGGAAAGGCAATTTTATCTCGCGTACGAACAAATGTTGGGAAAGGCATTGGCCTCAAAAGCCACTTCCGCAAACCAAATGTTCCATTAATTAGAGCAGTGCTTGACAAATTCAGCACCCTTGTCCTGCCCATTTGGCTCACGGAAGTTTATGTTATTAGAAATCAAATGGATCACAGGATAAAAGCTTTTGTTTTAAAAAAATATATATCGGGCTCGAGGCCCAATCTCCAAACCCGTCAATGACCAAGCTACGAGAGAGCCCGCACAGCGAGCAAGTCTGTGCATAACACTTTGAAATCTGTGAAATATTTTCCAAGTCTGCTCAAGAAAATTACAGGTTTTTAATTATTTTTTGTAAAAAATTGATGGGCTCATGGCGCAATCTCCTATCTTATGTTCCACAAGCCAGGCATCACAAGTAGCAACACCAAAGCCAGCGCTCAAGCTAAGTGCAAGTCACATGGAAGAGTCCACGTCTTGAGCCTTTGCATTACGCGTCGGTTAAACTCTAAAACATCCGCGAATATAAACATATGAAAAATGTCTATATTCATAAATGTGAGGTATATGTCCAAGCTGATTGATAGCAGAACGCCAAAGCACCTGAGCCTGCATTCAAGATCAAGAGCCAGTTCAGTGCATGCCAACAAATTCCAAAGGTAAATGGAGACTGAGGTTGGGTTTTAACTGAAACATCATAGTTATCAATAAGTAACACCATCAAAATCGTCGAGCAAGATCTCAGAGTGCACAAGCAATGAGCGCCAGATATCAAGTAAAAGGTGTGATGATAGTATTGTTTTGCGGATTGGCACCAATCGATAGAGTGTGTAGTGATTCCTTCTTGATATTGAATTAAATTGATAGTAGACTGAGTTAAAAATGGCCCTTGCTCTTCGGTTAAAAACAAACCCAGCACATCAAGAGCATTGACAGCGCATCATTCCCAGGTGTCAAGGAAATTTTCAAGCAATTTGAAGCACCATTCAAGTTGCGGTCAACGAAGAATGAAATGTGCCCAAGTGTTCTCTAAACCCAATCATACCAAATGTTAAACTTGGAACCCTCTGTGCACACAGGTGTTTGATACGACCAGCAGTCACATGGATACTTGGACAGATTTAAAAAATGCACTTTCCTTAGATGACCCTCTTTTCCATTAATTTCTTGTTGTTGGTTGTATGTTTGGATTTGACCATGTCCAGCCCCAAGAAGCCAAGTCATGGAGCGCCCTCACATCAAGCATTGACAACACCAAGTGCCATCAGATTTATACAACAGATTATCCAATTTATGAATATGATCAGAGCACCATAGGGATATCATCTCTATCTCAAAATAAAATAAGAACTCTGGTCTGAATTCAACGATGTTGAACTTACCTTGATTTGCTATTGGGAGATGAGGTTCTCTACAGTTTTGTTATGCGACATGATGTTCATATATTATTTGATTTAGCAACAACATCAATAGTTGCTGTGCTTTCCTGTAGGGATTGAGGCCGAGGTTTCTATGGTTGTTAAAGTCGAAGAACGCAACTAATTTCACATGCATTTGGGTTATGTCAAAAGCCAGATAGAAGTGTAAAGAATTATTATTATGGAGGCATCGTGACTGCAATTGGGACTCTCTGTTGGTTTTGAATTTGGCGCTAGTTATTCCCTTAAGGCCATGCACTATGAAATTAAAATTAATTGTAGAAATGATGTCTGTCACATGGCCAAGTTTTGTTGACATTTACCCTTTTTTGCACCTCAAGATCAAGTTGTTGGTTATCAGGAAATAGATTGTTCCAGGTCTCTCAAAATCATGAATATATTAACAGCACCAGGTATTGAATCATCAATCAAAGGATAAACTCCAGATTTTAAAAGCAATCGAAGTACTTCATCGATGGCAGAGGCACATGTCAGCAGAGGATTTTAAGGCATTATATCAGTAGTCAAAGGAATATTCCCATATTTTTAGGCATCATTTGACCCTTCAATGATACAGGTGAAAGAGTACCTGGAAGAATACAACATCTGGCATCAACAGATGGCATAGCAGGGATATGAAGGTATTGAATAAGTATTCAAAATGATTAGTTGGAAACAGAACATATGTCAGCGAGAAAGGTTTCAAGATTTGCTCAGCAAAGAAATCACCAGTCAAAGAGCTTGTTCTAGAGAGATGCCATAGTCGATATGTTTTCAAATTCCAGATTTCTTGTGATTATTTAAGACTTCATTTATTTTTAGCTTTTTGTTATATTTTCACTCCTAAAGGTTTGCAACAGTCACTTCATTTGTAATGTCTATATACTGTATCAGTTGTAATGATTTAAAGAGAAGTTCGAAGGGAGAGAGGAAAAGTCGTTTGGTATTGGATTTTTTATTTCTGAGCTTAATAAGATATCAGTACAGAGTGTTTTCATAGCAGAGATTCATGTCAATGATGTTTTACAGTATGTGTTTTCTTATGTGATATTTTTTCTCTGTTTATCATTTCTATATAAGTCTTCTGGTATTTAAATTGATATATGTTTGGAATTCATCCTTGTTAGATGCTCCATCTCATGTGCAGTTAAATACTTATTCATTTTGGTTAGATTGTATGTTCGGAATTCATCTTTACTTTGGTGTTCTGTCATAGAAATTTTCCATTGTCTATTATTCCTCTAAAGTTATATCAAGAATTCATCCATAGCTAGATGCTCTTGATATAATGGGTTTTTGATTTCTTCATTTCTGCTACCATGCTATA
>JZKD02S2069777.1:34614-51551 GCA_000966675.3 Picea glauca | reverse complement strand
CCTCTTCTGCTTAAATTTCTACTCGATCTTGACAACATATCTATAAGCCGTACCCAATGAGGCAATGTACAAAAACTCCATTTATGTTTGAATGTATCTATTCAAACAACCACATTATTTGAGCACCAAATATTTCTCAGAGTCTTTGATACCCAATTTGGTGCACAGGGTATGGAAAATATTTGTGAAATTCGGTACTGTTTGGTCCCTTTCCTGACATAGGGTGGTCCATCTAGTGTACTAGTCCTTGTAGTTTCCAACATGGTAGTATTGTTATTTAATGACATCCTGGAAGGAATCCCATGTAGGGGAGACCACAAATATTGCATATTCCTCTATGTCCCTTTGCTCGGAGTAAGTATCCCACCAGTCCTTAACATGGGGGACGACCTTGAGGAGTGCAAAAGTAATCTTTTCCCTATCGGAAAAATTGTGGACCGAAAAATACCCTTCGAGCAGATTCAACCATTTATCTACAACATCCGCATCTATCAGTCCTTCAAATAATGGAATATCAAAATTTACATGTACCTTGAAGGGGTTTTCATGGCCGCTTGATGAAGATGCTTCTCCCGTGGGAAACCGTCGAAGGATCTGTGCAAAGTTGTCCATCATTCTGTTTCTTTGTCGTGCAAGGGATTCCTCGAGCAACATTTTAAAAGGATCTCCTGCTCCAATATCTTTCTTTTCATCCCCCATGTGTTGTTGTTGGGCTTGGTGTGATCGATCTTGAAAAGGCTTGATTGGTTTGAGTCCCAACTTCTTGTACCCAGATCTTGTCGGGGACATGCACAAAGAAAAATAAATGAAGAGCACACCGCTCTGATACCACTAATCCATATTTAGGAGCGAAACTAACTGATTAACAGATTGAATACATTAAACACAAAGATATGGAGAACAACACAGATATCCAATGAACAATATATTCTATTGAATAAATGAAATAGGATGAAACTGTAAAACTTCAGAACTGAAACAACTTGCTCGAATGGTGGTAGCTATCTTTGAGAAGATATGTGACTGCTACATGCATCCGTCTGAGTAGAATGATTATAATGAGGCACCGGAGGCCTTTTTAACATTACTCATGAATGCCAAAACCCTAGACATCCAAAAATCTAACCATAGGAGGTGAAATGCCAAAAGTCATGTGGGCCCCGATGGGTAAGTTGGTACCTTAACTTTTGGGGGTTGTAACTTTTGTATACGACCTCCGTTTTAGGCGCATGATAGCCTGTTGGAAAGGTATTTTCAAGAACTACACATTATGCTATTAAACTTTGACTCCATCTACAGTTTGACTGTGGCAAGCCAAAAAAACACTATTTAGGGCCCCAAAACAACCCTGGAAGTATAGAAAGATGTGCGGACATAAAAACATCCAAAATAAGCCAGTTGGATTAGGTGGGAGGTCACTAGTCTCCACCTAGAAGATGTGTAGGGATTTAGAAAACCCCAGAAGTGTAGAACCCACAATTACAAAGAATTACGGAAGAACGTGCTTAATTTAAAACTGTCAAGAGGAGCGTGTTGGAATAGGTGGGTGGCCACCAATATCCACTTGGATCTCCAAGGATTGTAGTCTGTAATACAAAAGAAACTTATACATATATCTGGTGTTCTTTATTGTGATGGTGCATGGTACTTTATTGTTAATATATGTCATTGAGATATGTTTACATGCAAGCAACTAAATGTGAATAGAAGTAATGAGTAATGATGCTGTGAATGGTGATGGCTAACTAAAGTTTCGTAAGAAGTTGTAAAAAGAGCCTCACAATGATTCACCCCCGCCTCTTAGTTTGGTCGGTGTGTCCAACAATTGGTATCAGAGAAGGCCTTCACTATAAGCATTAACAAGCTTGGAGGATATCCATGGACACACAAATGGATGATGAAGTTCCAATCCTTGATGAGACAAATTATTCAACATGGAGAATACAAATGAAAGGGTATATGAAAGAAAAATGAGTAGGTGTTTTGAAAGCAACTATTGGTGGATCAGTTCCCTTGAAGAATAAGTCAAATTGTGTAGCTCAAAATGAAGAAAAGAAGAATGATGCATTAGCTTTCAAGACCATTTTCAATGGACTCTCAAGTTCTGTCAAAGAAAGCATTGGACAATGTACTTCTGCCATGGATCTATGACTGAATGTAGAGAAGGTATATCAAGACAAAGAAGACAATTCCATCAAGGAAAATAAAGGTAAAGACTCTCCAAAATCTTTTGATTATAATACTCCTAGTGAAGTTGAATGTTCTCTTACAAAGGAAGATGAAGATATAGTAGAAGTTTGTGTAGAAGAAGAAGAAGAGTTGTTGAAGTTTATAGAAATTTTTTTATTTGAATTAGGCGATGTTAGCATGGAAATAGGACATTATTCAATTACTTTCAAGTATCTTGAAAAATTCATTAATGAAGTCCTAGAAAATCACCCAAAGCATACCATGGAACTAAAGCGGATGTTCAAATAACAAGAAGAAAGTAAAAAGACTCAATTAGAAGAAAAGGAAGAAGAGATCAAAAGACTAAAGAAAGAAACAATTAATCAAGAAGAAGAAAATAAGAAGGTAGATGATGGGCTTAGAAAAAGTCTTGAAGTTAATGTCAATATGAAGACCCAAATTGAAGAAGCCAAAAGGATAGAGGAGCTATTGAAAAATCAAATAAATGAAAAGGAAGAGTCATGCCATAACTTGGAAGTTGAAGTTGTTGATCTTAGAAAGAAAGTAGATAAGTCAAACACTCACATCAAGTTCAAAAACAAATCAATAATCTTGGATGAGATCCTAGATAACTAAAGAGCTCCACATGATAAATCAGGTCTTGGATACAACAAGGAAGCTATTCACCTTGAAGCTAGAACTTCTAAGAAGCATGAGGTAAGTCCTTCATTCTCAAAAGGTGGAAGCAATGCTGCAAGTCAACCATCTACAAAAAACAAGTAAACTTTCAAAAGAACAAAGCAAGGAAGACATTAGGAAGCCATCTTTACACCTCAAAGCAAATTCAGAAGAGAGACACCTTCATGGTGGAAACCAAACCAAAGGTATGAATTTTTTTTTCATGGTCACTGCTACTCATGTAATGAATATGGTCACAAAGCGTTGGATTGCAGACATTATTCAAGGAAATATAATGGAAGGTTTCATAACACCCTAAGGTGTTGGAGATGTAATCAAGTGGGACACATTGATGCTCATTGTCACACCATGAGATGCTACAACTGCAGTGGGTTTGCCCACAAATCCCAGTATTGTTGGAACACAATAAGATAGTCCATGAAGATTGTTTCATATAGCATGAAAAGAAGAACACATGAATCTAGGAAGGAAGAAAACGTTGAAAAGATGAAAGCTCAGAGCTCAAGTTTTGAGAAGATGATACACCTTCAAAAGTGGGTGAGGAAGACTAAACAACCAGAACAAAAAGGCATCCATGAGGCAATCTCAAGCTTGAAATTTTCAAAAGCACACGCAGGCTCCCGTGGAAGAAGTCGTGTACATACACGAGATGGCCTATAGAAAGGTCTCGTACATACGTGAGATGTCTGTGGAACAAGCCACATACCTGTGTTAAAAGCCTTGGAAAAGAAGGCTATGCAGATGAGTTGCATCATGGTTTGATGATATAACTCTATTTTGCAGGGTTTTCCATGATTTGTTGTAATTATTCATGATTATATGCTTGCATGCATGGTTGATGCACTTGCTATGGTGCAAGTAGTAATACATGTTTGGTGTATGGTTGATGCACTTGTAGATGTCAGATGATTGCGGGTGATAGTACTTGGTTAAAGTACATCATTGGTATTACTTTTTTATCATATACTTTGATACATGATGTATGGGATAGTTGGGACACTTGATGTGGTTCTTGGTTGGTGCATATTTGATGCTTGATGGTTGAGATACATATATTGACACATGGTTTGTGGCACTTGGTTTATGATAGAGTAATATCATATGTGATATGACACTTGTTTGAGGCACATGGTTGGAATGTTGACGATGTTATTGGTACATTGATAGAGGCACTTATTGATGATTCTGATATATGCTTGGTACATATGTGTCATCTATTGGGAAATATTTATGAACATAAACAAGAACCAGAACTTACTAGGCTCGCTCTGGAGACCCTATATCGATGCCTAAGGGGAGAAGTATGATTGGGATGAATCTTTGGCAAGCAGGCCTCCCTTTTAGGCCCATAAAGCATTGAAAGAAATGGATTACGAAACTAGGGCATTCAAAGTTGATATTTATGTTGTACTGTCCACCACCCTGTTATGGAAAAGTTCCCCTTGCGGATAGGTGAAAGTTCCCTTGGCTCAATACCCCTCTTGATCGAAGACAGAAGAAAACAAATGGTGAAATACTTTCCCCTTTGATCTATTTCAACAATTAGAATGAGAAGGAAGAGATGGATGACTAACCTCTTTACATCGATTTTCCTCACTGCTCTATCCTTTCATCTCGATGTCCAATCTCCTAGGCGCAAGAAAATACCTATGAAGAATCAAAGTGAAAACTTCTCCTTCCACACTATATTTTAAAGTGAAAATAGATGTATCTATGATGAATTTAACAACAATAGACATGCATATACTTGAACACATAAACATGAGAGCAATAGGCCAAGTTATGTATTAATGGAAAGCCAACAAAATTGAAGCACTTACAATCTCAAGTTTAACGTTGCAAAAAATCCTCCAAGCTCTCCTTTCCAGCCCTTTGGATCTCACACAATCATAATTATGATGCTCTTAATTCTCCTCCTCTCTTGACTGTCTTGAGATCAAAAGTATGATATTTTGAAGTTCTCTCCACGTTTTTCACTCAAGCATGGCCTCCATTATATAGGCTTTGAGATATCACAACCATAGACTAGTTTTTAGGAGAAGATGTGGTCAAAAGAGGATTTGGTTCAACCAACAAGATTGGTCTTGCCTTGAATAGGAGATAGCTCGAACCAATCCCTTAACCAACTGCAAACTCTCAGAGACAACCTCATAAATCAAGGCAAATTGGTTGCAAGAACTTCATCGCCCCCCCATAACTATGCATGGGGTGACGATCAAGGGATCATTGCTTCCTAATACACTCTAGGGGTGCGATACTCAAGGGATAATCACTCCTTGTATATGGGAAGGGGGGTGATGAAGCTCAAACAAGGCTAAAATCTCAAGGAAAAAGGTAGTATTTTGGCTTCCAACTGATAAGTTTCCTTTCTAACTTGTCTAGGGGTCATGACAAACAATTCTTCATTGTGACGAAGTCATGACACTTAAGTACGACACTTATGACACTTGATAAAGTGTGACACTTAGGTGCGACATTTGGTAGTGCAACACTTTGGTGGTAACACCCCAAAAACCATAGGCTTTGCACTCCTTCTCGATAGATAATGACTCGCGAGGCCTCAACTCTTCTACTATCAAAGAGGATATTGGTTGATATCGATATGCCACTTCCCCCCACTTTTCCCTCATACAATGAATAGATAGAGATATGGATGGATATGGTGAATGATAGAGAAAACTCAACAAGAAAGGAAACAAAATGAGACTTCATAGAGGAAATCACATGTAGCAAGAAACACAATAGTAGTTCTAGTTTGAGATCCAATTTAGAAACCAACCATTAACAAGCAAGGGAGAAACAAGAAACCAAGCATCAAATGCCATCAACCACACTACATTAATCCAAGACTGCCACTAGTGAATGTGCCCCACAAAGTAGTCAATGCTACTACAGGTTAGTCAATACAAATGACCTTCAACCACTTCCACGAACACCTCTACTACCCAAGGAGGACGTCAAAATGGAGTGCTCAAAATGTAGCTAAATATTTTCTAGCAAAAAACAATCTTAGTATCCTAAATCCCTCCTTAGCCTATGAGAAAAATGCGGTGCATAAGGATCTGAGATATACATAGATGGGTTATAATAGGTATTCCCCTATATTATAGGGAACTTGATTCCTTTGTCAGCTCCTTATGCAGGCCTAAGAGGGAGTATCATACCCAATTTAGTCCACTTGGTGCCTCAAACTCTGAATGTCTCTTTTACTATGCTGATGTGCATACCTCACAACTGCCTCTTGTTGAAACACGTTGTCGACCTGTAAGCTAAAGAGAATTCTTACTCAATAGTTGTCGAGGCAACTTGGAGGATATGCCGACACTATGGCTAAAGCATTTCCATGGTTAACAATTGTTTTATGCGATTATCCCTCTGGCTTGGTCAGATCTTTCAAGGATATCTCTCACCTTCATGCATTCGCCGACAGTGGGACCCATTTCTATACACATGAATTGTTTTTCAAATAGAAAGATATACTCTATTTAGATAGATGACAACATGCATTTGTTAATAGGTATGTAAATATCTATTTCTATCTGTAATATGCAGGGCTTTTTGGTTGTGTTAAGAGCTCTCAACTACAGTGAACAAAATCTTTAAGACCTAATATCAAAAAATTATCTGAGACCTATCTTATAAGACCTGATATCAACAAATTATCTAAGACCTGATATCAAGTGAGGTTTCTTTACACAAGAAGAAAAAACAAGCTATTATTCAGTTGCATGCAATTTTAGGAAACATGTAACCAAACAAACAAATAATAATTCCATACTGTAACTATGTAATTAATTCCATAACTCCTGTGTAATTTATTTATTTTTTTGATGCTTGCAGACGGATTTCCATTGTCTCATAGCTGTTGGGGAGAAAGCCCAACACTAGACAAACTGGCACTGCCTTCTCTCATGTTATGAATACATTTTTTTCTCTTTCCAGTTGATATCAAATTCACTTAGAATCATTTTGATTTTTCAATAGAATCATAAAACAAACTAACAATGACGTCTTTCAACGACAATGACTCCTTTTCAGCATTAAGAATACCTTTTTTTCTCTTTCCAATTGACATTAAATTCGAGTAGAATCATTCAAAATTTAGATTCATCAAAATCGAAAAAGGATCAAATATAATTAGATGTAAACTTTCTTCAAGTTGTGTTCTTACAATTTTTTAAATTTAGCTCATACTTGGTAATCTATCTATGCTAATCTCTCTTTTGAATACTTGATAACATTTATCAATTTCCCTCTTAATTAATATGTAAACTAGATTATCCTAAAAATGTTTAAACCAATATTACAATATTTCATTGAAAATTTGTAGTTAAATAGCATATTAAATACCAAACTATATTAAACATTGATTTATGCATGTCATTTATATTTAACTTAACATAATTACCGACATCTTTGAATTTTTTTAAAGGTATATCCTTAATTTGCGTTCCATAATTTGAATAGGACTTGGCATGCAATGGAAAGATTATTATTTCGAATAAAGTTTTTGAAAATTCGCTCAAGCATTTTCGTATTATATGACACATGCACATGCACATGCACATGGTTCACACAATCCCACGATCATTGCAACATCATATCACAATCCGACTCATTCAATTCCTAGAGTGATTGATGTCGGTGGTCGATAACGTCTATAAATTAAGGCTCATAGCTGTATTCTCTTTGTAGTCCTCCATTGCAAGCTAATATAAAGGGTATGGACTAAACAAAGTTGCAACTCTTTTGTTTCTCGAAGTAGGATTGTTGAAATTTATATTTATCATTTTGAGTATGTAAATTTTCATAGTTATTCATAATGCTAAAAAAATTATGTTTTTAATGACGGGTGAAGTGTTCACTCGAAACGTTGGACATTTTGAAACCTTGCACATAGTGTTTATCTATAACTTTTTTTAGTATTTATATCATTTGTTATTGGTTATCAACTACATGCATGTCCAAAACTCACCACTCTCAACCGTTCTTTTTATAACATAAGCTTTGTATTTAAACCTCGCCACACTCAACCATTTTTTTTAATAACATAAGCTATTTAATTTTTTAAAGTATTTGCCAAGATTTGTTTATATGTTTTTAATTTGTTTATTATTTTTTTTATAATACAAGTTCTGTGTTTAATTTTTTAAAGCATTTACCAGCAATTATTTAATCAACATAGTACATTGATACTTAATGTACTTCATCTACAACCACAGTTCTGCCATTGTGAATCAAATCAATGTGTACAAAGCTATTCAACAGGGACATATCCACTACAGTGACACCTTTTAAATATGAAAACAAAATCATTAATAATAATGAATTTTAAATATAAATTAAAAAATTGTAATCATTAAATATGAAAATTAAATCTTTAATAACAATGAATTTTAATATACACAATTTGCTTTAAACGACTTTATGATTTTTTGTTCCACCACCAAATTTGTGAATCTCCTCACAAGGAAGTGCACGTATTAGATTTGGTTAGTGAAGAAATTAATTAATTTTTTAAGGTTAAAAGAATATTAAATTAAATTAATTTTATATTAATATTTAAAAATATAAAAAAATATTAAGAAAACTCAATAAATAAAATAAAAAAAAATCCATATGTAGATGTTATAGGGCTTAGTCCCCATATTTGATGTAATGATTGTAACATGCAACCAACCACTTTATAAAACAAAAATCGAATTAAGCAATACATTTACATTGGTTCCATTGAAAATCCAAAAATACAATTACTCAATCATCGTTTTCTTATGCCCCAAGGGGATGTCTAAAGGTAGACCCAATGAAAGACATTTTTGACGAATGATTGGTGGTCTACGAAAGTTATAGTTTATTAACAACTTGTCACCAAGAGACAACCTACATACGACATGCACACTAACAAATCTGCATGCCTTCCTTTTCATAAAGAACCCTTTGTCATTGGAGTGTTCGTCAAGGGAACACTTTGCACTAAATAATGAGGACCTACAACTATTTATGAACCCTGCAATGTTCCCACGAGTTCATGGATAACTGTCGATATATAACAAGTTTTTCCTGTTAACGTTTCCACAAGCATAACCATTCATGCACATACTATACATGGAAATGCTAATTTTTGTATTTAACAATATTCAAGTAATCAAATAGACTATAAAGAAGACCACAACATGGCATAAGTGTTATTGATTATTTGGGAGGAACAAATACATGTGAAAGGATAAACAAACCAAGATTTGCAACATCTATTTTAGACTTGGCAGTCATAAAACTATTACCACAGAAAGAGAATTTGGTTCCAACATCGAGCATAGGCATGTAAGACAACCAAGTACCATTCAAAGCTCGGTTGTAACATGTTTGGTATTTACTTTGCAGATGGATAGGAAGAGGGAAGTCATTGCTACCTTCCAACAATTGCATAGAGTTTGATGTGTACTTTGACATTTTTTCTCTTATCTCATACAACTTTTTGGATCTCCTAGGAGAGATGTTTTGGGTAGTATTGATATCATACTTTGGTGAGCACTATAAGAACTCTCTATTGACTCAACAAAAGGAGATGGATTGGCCAATTTAGGATGAAATGTACTTGATATGGCTTCCAAATTTTCAAAAAAGGAGCATATGGAAGTGTTCCTGTGCGTCTTTTCTATATCACCTATTGGATTCTTGACTACAGTGGGAGGTATTAGACCATAAAATTTGGGTAGTTGATCATTAATATAATGGGACAATGTGACACGCTGAGGGTTCTTCTTTAACCCTTTACATTTTGAACAACCACATACTACTAGCGTGCCATAAAAGAGATCCAATTCACTGTGTAATACCATTGACCCAATTTGCAGGTTATGGGAAGATGACATGTTACAATTGTAAGGGTAAAGCAACTGTCCATTTTCATCAAACATTTTCATACTGTATCTTTCTATTGATAAGAGCTTGCGACATTTTTGCACTAGTGGAATATCTTGCGCATCTGAACTTGATCCTGAATTATGATCCTACAAAATTCAATGAACAATTATTCAATTGCATGTACATAAATGACATAAATTCAATTAGATAAATGGATTATAAATAAAATATAGATTTACTTTAAACAATGGGGGAGAAGTTGACAAACGTGCAATGATATGGAATGAGATGGAATCTAAAGAATTGGCCATTTGATATTATAACCTCTTTTTCCCTGCATTTGAGCCAAAACCATCATTAATACGTGCATGAATTTGATATGAAAAGTTATCGGTGCTTTTAATTATTTTCTTACGCACTGGTGTGTCTATATTTATAAAACACATTGGCGCCCTACACTATGAAAATCACCGAAGCGTTACCTCCGTTAGAGCCTCCACAATGCAAAATATCTGTAAATTTTAATTGTGGAGGTTTGCAATTCTTTTTAGTCGATAAAATTGGTATCAATGCATTTTTATGTATATAGTGCATTGGTGCACATTAAACTATGTGGTACACCGATTCAATGACAAATTTAATTTTTTCAATGTATAGTTTACTAATTTTTTTTACATAGAAAGTGTGTCAAAGTGCTTTTTAGCACACCGGTACAATTTATACAACGAAAAAAAGAGCGGGAATTTCATTTTTCGAAACACATGTGCTTATAAAGGAAAATACTTTTCATTATTTCAGTTTTTGGCAGAATTTAGAGGGAAGATTTGTGAAAGAGAGATTTACTAACAAAGACTTTGGAGTAGGTAGATTTTTTTGAAGAGCCAAATTTGGAAGGGATCATCGTAGGGCACATACAAATTTGAAAAGGAGAAAATCAAGTATGTGATTTCATTCTACCGATCATCTAAATCTTTACCGATTTGATTCAAACTATTTTCAATGCATGTTAAAAAAAATAAAGGATTTCTTGTTGTTTCTTTCGATTCCCCTCTCTATATTTTATAAGCATATTTTATTTTTTTAAACAATATATTTTTCTAGGGTTTATTTTTGTTAGAAATAGATTTTTATAGGATTTATTTAGTTGTATATGGGGCGTTTGGTATGCGTTGCAATGGTACCACTCATTGCATTAGATCCCAAACCCTATCGTTGTCAATGTTTTTATCAAAAATATTTTATGTGATACGTGGTGCGCACTGTAGAGGAACATTGCACGAAAGCACACTGTACAACAATATCACCCCTATCCTTAATGTATAGAAAAGTGAATTGGGGCACATATATCTGTCCAAAGAACCGATTAGTCAAAAATATAAATATTATTGATTTTAGTATCATATGCGTACATGTTAGCAGTGCACAATGACTAATAGTACACACGTATGCGTATATATGTTTGACGCCCCGAGGTTTTCTGTTTAATGATGTGCACCAAAATATTAGATTGTATAAAAATTTGATAATTTTTATATCTGATGATTCCTGATTTTTTTTTATACAAGATGGTCGATAGAAGTTCAAGGAAAACATATGTGCAACGGTAGCTCATCCCAACAAGAGAGGGAGGCAAGTTATTTAAGGTTTATTAAAAATTTAATATATTTAATATATTTGAAGTATTTGTGAGTTTAAATTAATGATGTGTATTGGTTAATATGTGTCATGTAGAGAAAAAACTTGAAGAAAATCGATAAGATTGTTCACAATTTGAGTGCAAAAGAGCATAAAAGATTTATGAAAATGTTGCAAAGAGAGGAATTAGGTGGATTGAAAGGTAATCAACATGAAGTTTTTCTTTGACTTTTTACTAAAAATGAATTTCTTAACATTAATCGCTAACAAATTTTAAACACTCGATTTCACATTTTTTTAATGTTATGGAGGGACTGATAATGAGGGAATGGAATCTCATCCTAAGAGGACAAACATTCTTAATGATGTAAATGATGACGACGACTTGGTCATCAGTTCATCTAGAGTGGGGCTTGAAGTTAATGAGAGGTGGAAATTGTTTTAGAGAGCTTTGAGGGATATAGTGGAAAGAACATATAGACGTACTTTCCACTTACAATACAAAAATCAATCCAGTGACTCCAAGAATAAGGTTATATAGAAACTACAGGAAGTGTTTCCAGAGCCATGGTCAATGAGACATGTGAGACTTGGAATAGCAAAAACTTACAACAACAACACAAAATAATATAAAATATATTATTACTAAACATGTTTTTCTATAATATGTTCAAAAAATTACCAAATTAATTTTTTTTCTATATCTACTTTCATGTCGATTAAAAGAAAAAAATATTGTGTTTTTTCTTTTTTGAGGAAGATTATGAAAATTCCAAGAGACATATGCGGGGATAACCAACACATGCCAGTAGGGATGTCCAAAAAAGTGTACAAAGAGATGGTAAAAGAAATGAACATAATTGCATCACATGAGGAGGCATCCCAACAACAACGTGCATTAGAGGAATGTGATCATTCATTTATTATTTTATGTACATTGAATTTAATTATCATATGAAATATTAATTTCCAATTGTTTTGTTGTAGAAAAGAAAAAAAAATGGAACCTAATCAACACATAAGACAGAACAACAAGGAAGAAAAGGGTTGATCAAAAAGTTTGTGAGTACTTGTCTTTTTTTTTGTTGTTGTTGTAACTAGGGGAATCGATAACAATGACAGTATCGTACTCGCTTGACATGTGGTCGAATCCTGCTGGCTGCATTATAACCCCTAGCGAGGAATGCACAACCCGCAAGCACGCCCTCCGAGTAAATCAGGGTGAGAATCGACCTTGAGACCTCTTTTTACATATTTCCTTCCATTTACACGACACTTGCCAATCGTTGTACACCCCTGCGGGCGTTTGTGAGTACTTGTTGATCCACATTCCTTATCCATTTTTTTTTCATTTAACTATCCATAAGATTCTTCCCTTGTTTTTTTTTCCTTAGTCTTTTTTCTCCTTTATCAATTTTTTTCCAACAGTTAGCCAAATTCAAGCAATGCAGGGCAGGGTAGAACAAATTTTGGACCCACATGTCTATAGGTCTGTAGGTCAAAAGTCGACAATCGCGCGTCCTCCAAAATGCACTTCCCACTTTCATATTCCCCAAATCATACATTTTTCACTTTCCAATACTTAACCACTTTTTATAAAAAGTGGATGTGGGGCCACTTACCATTTGATAACCTTTTCTCCATGTCTGTAGATACGCAGTCCCACATTCCACGTTCCACAATTTGCACTTTTCATCCCTCATATTACACTTCCATACATAACATTTTTCATATGATAATACGTCATGTCACCACTTCCCATCAAATTTATTGTCCTCGCCACATCAACTACCACTCGTGTAAGCATAATACCATTATTAAATTCACAAAACATTCGTAAACCTTGTAATGAATTCAATCTCATGCAAGCCGACAACATTAAAAGCAAGATTTATATTGATTGAACTATCAGGACAATACATGGTGAAACTAATTAAAAACTAATATGCCAAGTTGTAAATATTGACAATAGCGGTACCTATTGCCAAAACCAAAAGCAGAGAAAAGAATGTCAAGTAAGAAAAAATAGTTGTATTGCAAAGACACACTAAACACACTTGGGCATGAGGATCAAGAGTTTCAGTGGTCAAGGGCATACAATTACTACAAGTCTCTTTCTTGAGCAGAGAAGAATATGAACTTATTTCAAGTATAGCACTAGCAAGTTGCGTTCCATAAGTAACATACTTCAAAGAAATTGTTCTATGGTGTGCATATAAGTTCAACTCTGAGAAAAGAATAATTTATTTGCAAGGACATCAACCCATTTCTTTGGCTCCTTTAACATTTCCCATAATGCTACGACTCCTTACATCTACCTTGCGGTTTAAAAACAAAGAGGCCGATGAAGTTTTGCAATAGCATAGAGGAGGGGAGAGGTTTCTAAGTAATTATTTGGAGGACCCAAATAGTAACCTCGATATTTTCAAGATTGAGGTAACTTCACTAAAATACCCATACAAAGAGTTTTCATGGTTGTTTTCCCATATTATTGGTTTGGAATCTACGACATTTGTACTAAGAAATATTATATATGCCTTGCATTCTGCTTGGCATGAGAAAGCCATTATAGACTAGGGTTATCTTATTTCGAGTGAAGTTTCTTTCCATCTCAGTAATTTGAAAAAGAATAAAAAATTCTACATGACTTATTACCTCATCTGTTCCATTGCTTATGGTCATGTATTTCAAGACTTTCTGAGGGAAAATAATGTTGATTTTAAGATGGAACCAGTTTATGCATGGTATTTGGCCTTGTATAGACACAAATATCAATATAACTTTGACCTAGTTCACAACAATTTCATTTCAGAGTTCAAAAAGTTGATTTTTGGCCCTAATATGTTAAGACTGTCTCTTGAAGTCGCCACCTTTCTCTCTAGGAAAGGAGTTTACTAAAATTCCGAGGAATTTGCTTTTGTTGGGATGTTTGGGGTTGAAGAAAAGCATTTTATTCTCCCATTTTATGTATTAGATAAACTTTTTGCCAAGGAAATGTGCATGCAGTATAAAAGTTGGGCTCATTTCTTCAACGAGAGGAGGAAAAAGTAGTTCATACCCCTACCATGGAAAATTGAAGAATTCACTGTAAAGCACATAACCCACCTCAATAAACTCACAAGCCATCATGACCGGCTAGGCTTAAAGGAAGCCAAATTTGTTAAGGGTTTTGACCCGGATGAAAAGTTCACTGTACATATGGAATTAATTGACCATTCTTCATATTTCACTAAAGTTAAAGAATTTTAAGAAGGTGGCAGAGATAATTTAGATCTCCATGAAATCGTAGCAGACCGAGTTTTAGATAACATGGAAGAAATACTTGTTAGAATATAGAATATAGTGTGCTCGTTTTACCATTGACGATACCCTCGTCACCCAACCATAGGTCGAAGCCACCCTCCGAGCACCTTAACCTTGACTGAGAATTACTCCAGAAGCAAACCCTAGGCTAGATAGCCAAACAAGGTGTAGCGCATATTCCTCCAAGGATAGTGCACCGACAATAGCTGATCAGATAGTCCAAACCCTAGCCAAGAGATAGTCCAAGTCAATACTGAAAACTAGCTGCTGCTGCAGCTGCACCTGCAACCCTCCTCCACATGTGCGCACAAAACTGGGAACTGCAGTGCGCACCAAACTGGGAACTGTAGTGCACACCAAACTGGGAACTGCAGTGTGCACCAAACTGGGAACTGCAATTCTGAGATATGTCAAAATGAGAACTGGCGCCTTGTATTTATACTGGTTCTGCCAGATTTGCTGGGGTCGACTTCTTCTTCTGGATATGTGTTTGTTCAGTATATTATTATTATTTCTGGCTGAATTCTTCTCTTGGAGGCTAATAACCTAATATAAATTATATTCTTGAGCCGACAAGACTTCTAGGGTTATTAGCCAACTCATTAGGGTTTACTCTTGCTTTCCGAGTCTTCTATTCTCGTCAGGTTCACACGTGGAGGTAAATGCCTCCCGCAGCTACCATAATATTAACACTCCCTCCTAGTTAGGGAGGTATTACAGGTAATGGTCTTGAGCACAAAAACACACCATTTACCTGGTAGCATCAATATAGTCGTCTAGACTATTTCATGACTAGATCATGAGCATCACCATCACCATCAACTGCATCATCTCTTGAAACCATACTTCATTTGAGTAATTAGACATGATGCTGGATAAGTCACTCACACCATAGAGTGATACAAGAGCCACTCTTATAATCTAAAGGAGTAAATGATCTGAACCAATTTCTGTCTGGAAAATCTCTATTCATCATTCGTCTGGATGGTCATTATTTCCAATAAACTGCTGATAGTCTTCAAGGCAGTTAGAACAAAAATAAAACACAACTGTGTCTATCCATAGTAGTACATAACTACAATCCAGTGGTTCACTACCACACCAAGTAACACACAACTACTTGAGCAACAACGTATAGTCACGAACAGTGGAACATATCCACCACAGTAGTCTTCATCTACTGTCATACAGTCTTCATAACAAACATCTAATAGAAACCTGCATAGAAACAATGTTACGATATATACTGAATTATTTGGGCCAATCTTTCACTCACATATGTGAGCTCTGAAAGAATATCTGCCTCACGAACAATGGAACATATCCACCACAGTAGTCTACATCTACTGTCATACAGTTTTCATAACAAACATCTGATAGCAACCTGCACAGAAACAATGTTATGATATAAACTGAATCATCTGTGCCAATATTTCACTCACGTCTATGAGATATGAAAGAATATCTGCCCTCAAAGTAGAACAATGAGATATCTGGACTATTCTTCTCAAACAAGAAAGAATAACTGTCCTGTCTTCTGAACATGGACCATTCCCCACCTTGGGCCATTCTTCCTACACTAATCAAAGTGCACCCTGGAGAGAATGTATAAACCCTAAGGAATGACTATCCATACCATTTCCTCTGTTAACCACAAGAGGAAAAGACTGTCCTGCACCAACCTCCAAAACAGACCATTCCTCATGTTAACCACAATGAGAAATCACTGTCCGACGAGGCAGACCAGCCTTCTTGAGTAACCCTCAAGAAGAGAGACTGCCCTAGACCACTCCCCATGTTAACCACAATGGGAAGTTGCTGTCTATGATACATCAACAATCAGACTACTTCCCATGTTAACCACAATGGAAAGTGACTTTCCGTCAGAAGTCTCAATCCAATTTCCGAACAGGAAAGCATTTTTCCAAGATGGACTATTTTTCAATTTTTAAAGATGAATGTCTTCAATAATGTTTTCAGTGCTCCCTCCTAACTTGGAGAGTCATTTCTTCCTTTTTCAATAAGAGGGAAGTTGTTTCCACGATCTCTAGCTTGAGTACACAAACTCTTTCATCTTGGATAGAAGCTTTACCAAAATGTCTGCTTATTTGCTCATATGTGGAGTTATGTTGGAGAACCATTTTCTCCTTTCTGGACTTCATCATGGATAATGTAATGCTTGATTTCAAATGTACTTTAGTCTGGAACATTGTGAAGGCTTCATGTAGATATGAACAATAAAGTATATCATTGTTGGAAAACTGGAA
>JZKD02S2069777.1:13788-34604 GCA_000966675.3 Picea glauca | reverse complement strand
TGCTCTTCCTTCATGTGGTTCTCCATTTCTAGATTAATTTCCTTCATGTAATTTCCTATTCCTAGATTAATTTCATTTACGCAACTAGATTAGTTCAATTCCAAGTCGTGTGTTAGATTAATAATTCTATTTCAGTCGTGTGTTATATTAATGATTCAATTCCAAGTCGTGTGTTAGATTAATTATTCTATTTCAGTCGTGTGTTAGATTAATGATTCAATTCCAAGTCATGTGTTAGATTAATGATTCTATTTCGGTCGTGTGTTAGATTAATGATTCAATTTTAGTTGTAGCTTAAACATTAGATTAGATTAGTCTCGCTTCAATCTTGCATATACTTTGCATGTGCTTCGTTAGTTTATGAACCCCGGGTTGACAAATTAGATAGTTTTGCAAGTACTACAACTCAATTAATACAACATTAGTTCGACCCAATATAACGAATGTCGTTCCCTTATCACGATTGCTGTTCCTTTTGCTGTTCATTTGAATGGAACGATTGTTGTTACTTTTGTTATGATTGCTGTCCCTTTGTAGGGGTTGCATCTCTGGAGGACGGGTATTGAAAATGGAAGGTAAGAACCTACGTAGGCAACAAGTAAAACACTTGCGCCAGTGCCTACCTTTGGATGATACATAGAGGTTATATTTTAAAACATCTTTAGAGCCCAACACAAATGATACTTATTGTAAATTTACATACCCATGAAGCTAAGGAGCATGAAAACAAGTGATGAATAGGCGAGTCCAGAGATCTTAGCAACTGAAGTTCGATTGGAGAAGGAAGACTTACCCACTATGGCACCTCCAAAGGTCAACGCACCTGGCCAAACAACATGGAAAACATGCGGCAACCATAGGTCACCGCAAGAAACTGCAGAGGTAGAACAAGCATTTACACAGACAGAGGGAATCATCGATGCCGACACAATTCCTTCTCCACAAACTGAACCAATGAGTGCCACATTGGTAGAGGAAGAGGGGAAAGCCTTGACGATGGTTGGGATGGACATCAACTCACACGACATTGCACGGAGCCATGAACAATTAGCAACAGGAAAACCACAACAACCTTCCAGGGCCGAAGTAGCCCACAAAACAAATGGCATTGATAGTGAAAGGACATAATATAACGGGCCAAGGTCACAACCTATGGTGGGGTCCACGTAGTAGGAGGAAGTACAACTCAAAGATATCATAGGGCAACCAAAATCAGGCTGGTAGGACAAAGAACTAGAGGCTGGGACATCTAGTGTGCCAGCACAAAGTAAGGGGAAACAACCCATCACGCGGTCCACGCGCAAGCAACCCGATNTGCTCTTCCTTCATGTGGTTCTCCATTTCTAGATTAATTTCCTTCATGTAATTTCCTATTCCTAGATTAATTTCATTTACGCAACTAGATTAGTTCAATTCCAAGTCGTGTGTTAGATTAATAATTCTATTTCAGTCGTGTGTTATATTAATGATTCAATTCCAAGTCGTGTGTTAGATTAATTATTCTATTTCAGTCGTGTGTTAGATTAATGATTCAATTCCAAGTCATGTGTTAGATTAATGATTCTATTTCGGTCGTGTGTTAGATTAATGATTCAATTTTAGTTGTAGCTTAAACATTAGATTAGATTAGTCTCGCTTCAATCTTGCATATACTTTGCATGTGCTTCGTTAGTTTATGAACCCCGGGTTGACAAATTAGATAGTTTTGCAAGTACTACAACTCAATTAATACAACATTAGTTCGACCCAATATAACGAATGTCGTTCCCTTATCACGATTGCTGTTCCTTTTGCTGTTCATTTGAATGGAACGATTGTTGTTACTTTTGTTATGATTGCTGTCCCTTTGTAGGGGTTGCATCTCTGGAGGACGGGTATTGAAAATGGAAGGTAAGAACCTACGTAGGCAACAAGTAAAACACTTGCGCCAGTGCCTACCTTTGGATGATACATAGAGGTTATATTTTAAAACATCTTTAGAGCCCAACACAAATGATACTTATTGTAAATTTACATACCCATGAAGCTAAGGAGCATGAAAACAAGTGGTGAATAGGCGAGTCCAGAGATCTTAGAAACTGAAGTTCGATTGGAGAAGGAAGACTTACCCACTATGGCACCTCCAAAGGTCAACGCACCTGGCCAAACAACATGGAAAACATGCGGCAACCATAGGTCACCACAAGAAACTGTAGAGGTAGAACAAGAATTTACACAGACAGAGGGAATCATCGATGCCGACACAATTCCTTCTCCACAAATTGAACCAATGAGTGCCACATTGGTAGAGGAAGAGGGGAAATCCTTGACGATGGTTGGGATGGACATCAACTCACACGACATTGCATGGGGCCATGAACAATTAGCAACAGGAAAACCACAACAACCTTCCAGGGCCGAAGTAGCCCACAAAACAAATGGCATTGATAGTGAAAGGACATAATATAACGGGCCAAGGTCATAACCTATGGTGGGGTCCACGTAGTAGGAGGAAGTACAACTCAAAGATATCATAGGGCAACCAAAGTCAGGCTGGTAGGACAAAGAACTAGAGGCTGGGACATCTAGTGTGCCAGCACAAAGAAAGGGGAAACAACCCATCACGCGGTCCACGCGCAAGCAACCCGATGCCTCGATAATTTTTCTGCGCATTCCATATGAGGTGTAGGCCACACCAAGTTTACTAGGTTGCATCAAAAGGTTACAGTGCACATACCACGATGTGTTTGACACCATCAAGTTCCTAGAATTTGCACAATATGTGTATATGGAGAGCTTGGGCACAGGGCCGTTAGGAGATTCAGTGCTGTAACCAAAGCAGTGGGTGGCAGTCTTGGTAAATACAAGGATTCTTAATTTGCTAGAGATTCCTCACTTCGAAAGAGGGAAATACGTGAACAACTGCGTCAAGCAGTTACTGGTGGTCCTCCATGGAGTATTTTTGTGGTTGGATGAACCAATATCAATCGATATCGAACTTATTTCGTTCATCACAAGACTGCCATCAAATGGTGAGAAGATCACATAGTACATGGATGATAAAACCAAATAAAAGGCACTCGTGGAAGAAATGAAGAAAACTTATGGGACAGAAAGGGGCTCGTGCGACATTATCATAAAACGGATTAGTGACGCAGCCACCAGGATGGAAATAAAATTTATGGCATGCAGATGCCTTCGAAAATGTCGCAAGGAGGAGGTCCCTGTAGGAGTTGTCACAATGATAGCACAGTGTGCAAGTGACACCATGCTCAACTGGGCGCCATACTTATTGAATTTGTTCCTAGATGACTACAAGTATGCACAAGACTTGGGAACTGAGTTCCACTACTCATGGCTCATCATACTAATAGCACTAATAAGATGGAAAGAGTCTACCTACTCATATTTTTCCGATAAAGTAGGATGATTTCACACAACACGGTACACATTGTTGGGAAGAACTTCTGATTCCAAGTGGAGAAGTGGTAATTCCAACACTTTTTTCTCGGTATCTCAACAATATCCAAGAGAATATAGCCAATACATGGAGAATAGATTCCGAGGTGGTCACGCAGTACCAGATGATATCCAACTTTAAGGCTACACGACACAATATGTTGATCCAGGCGTGCAGGGATCCAGACAAAGAATGACTACAACTTCGATTTTGCATCATGTCAGAGGAAGTTGAATGGGAAATAAAAGACTGGCAGGAGGACTGGAAGATCCCAATCATCAATAAGGACATTCCCAAAGAGAAAGAAGTTGAAGCAAGGTCATCTAAGACATCTGTAGGAGGAAGCGTCGCGACCAAGAAACCAACACAACAAATGAAGCTTTTCCCAAAGACATCACAACAGGAGAAGATAAATTCCCCAAAGAAAGACGTGTAGATAGGAAAAAAGGAAAATGTCCCAGCACAATAGGAACAAGGAAGGGGGGACACAATGGCATACAAAACCCCGACGAAAACTTCTCTGCAAGAGACATGGCCACCCAAATGATCGATCATACATGCAGGTGGGCCACGCAAGAAGGCCAAGGTCCACAAAGACATCCCAAAATACACAATCACCGAGGATGATGTTGATTTAGTCGCAGAGAGGGTGCAAGAACACACAACGGAAGAGTATGAGGAGGCCGAGAACCAAAGAGAAAGGATAAGGAAGGATTTGGCCAATATTAAGCAGGTCCTGGAATTGATACAAGTAGCACAAGTACAAGAGAGGGGAGCATAAACGATTCCCCGATTGTTAGAAGCAGGGGAGAAAACCGTGAAGAATGAGGAATACACAATCCAACTCATAGCGCGAGAAATTCATAACTTCGAGATAACAACATATATGCTGCAGTTCAAGGAGGCCATGGCGTAGATGCCACTTAAAGACCTGGTGCAGGTAGACTTGGTCTTGGCTAAAACACCAACAAAGGCACTGTACAAGCTACAAGTTGGTATCACACAGGAAGTGCAATCACGAGCCAGAGCATATATGACATAATTGCAAATCACTAGAGATGGAAAGGATGCACTAAAAATTATGGTATAATAGGTCCAGTTGGAGACACAGGAGGAGAAGAAACACGCATATAACCTAGAGTAGAAGCTAAAGGAAGTCTTCACAAAGATTCCAGACAACGAGCAGGAAGCCATGAGCAACATTGAAGAACAGATTCAAATCATCACAAAAACACTCGAAGGGTATAGGAAATATATCGAGGAGATCAAGGAAAAATTAACACCAACAACTCCTCCCAAAGTTACAGCTGAAAGGGAACAATAGGCATCCCTGCAACTAGAAATGATGGAAAGAGAGGCCAAAAAGGTCACACAATTTTTTGATAGGACCGTGCAACTATGGAAAATGTTGGGGTAACATGACAAGGTCCAACAACTAGACCATCAAGAGGAGGAAATCAACATCGCAATGCATGATCTGAAGCAACAACAAAAGGCCATGAGCATTACAAAATGATTGAAATGCACACAGGAGATGAAGACCTTGCAGAAAAAATTGAATACTGCGTAGAATAATAGGGAGGCGAGGTAAGCCCAGTTAGAACCCCTCCAGGAGAAAGAAACAAAAATAATTGTTGAACTAGAGGAGGAGAAGACAAGGATGGCTCATGATCATGTCGAGAGTGCAGAGTCTCTGAAGGAACACATCATAGCGCAAAGGGTAGAGGATCTCAAATGATCGAAGGGTATAGGAAGGAGATCGAGGAACTCAAGGAAAAATTAACACCAACAACTCTTCCCGAAGTTACAGCTGAAAGGGAAAAGTAGGCAGCCCTGCAATTAGAAATGATGGAAAGAGAAGCCAAAAAGGTCACATAATGTTTTGACAGGACCACGCAACTATGGAAAGTGTTGGAGGAACATGACAAGGTCCAACAACTAGACCATCAAGAGGAGGAAATCAACACCACAATGCAGGAGCTGAAGTAGCAACAAAAGGGCATGAGCATTACAAAATGATTGAAATGCACATAGGAGATGAATACCTTGCAGACAAATTGAAGACTACATAAAATAATAGGCAGGCGAGGCAAGCCCAGTTAGAACCCGTCCAAGAGAAAGCAACAAAAATAATTGTTGAACTGGAGGAGGAGAAGACAAGGATGGCTCAAGATCATGCCGAGAGTGCAGAGTCTTTGAAGGAACACATCATAGCGCAAATGGTAGATGATCTCAAAGAGAAAGCTGTGCAAGCGATTTCCAAATGGGAAGAATTAGAAGGAAAGTTTCATAGCTTGGCAAAAGCTATACATGGAGCACACACCACCTGAGTGGTTCGGGATGAGCCGCATGTCAGTGTTGGGGACCTATTGGGTGCAGGCCTATTTTGAGAAGGAAGTCTATTTTGGGCACAAGCCTATTTTTGGAGAAAGATCTGTTTTGAGAAAGACCTATTTTTGGAAAGGAAGACCTAATTTTGGAGCTCGTACAACAGGTGGTAAGAAAACAACATGTAGGAAAAAGGAGGAAAAGAAGCATGTAGGAGGAAATTTAATGTAGCGCGTAGGAAGACAAGCCTGACCATGATAGGGTTAGGGTTTTTGGCAAGATTGTAATTGTTATAAGCCATTAAGTAGTAAAAATAAGGGCCTAGGAAGTCTAGGAAAAGGGGGGGATGTCAGTTAATGATAGAGAGAGTTGATTATTATGAATTTGGGGGTTGTTCATTGTAATAAGTCTTGTAGAAGAGTAGAGTAAGTTAGTATTTGAGGGTTAGGTCATAGGCTGAGGAGCCTGGTGCGATCTAGTTCGCCTCATAGAGGGTTCTTACCCTTATTTTGATTGTATTACTGAAGATGTAATGCGCGCAGTGCAAGATTTTGCAGCAAAACAAATAAAAGAGAAGAGAGACAAATATTTGTCGACGTAGCCCTAGGAGGGCATGAACCACGATAAACATTGTGTTATGTGTGAATGTTAATGAATGTTTACTTTCTGTTGATCATTAGCTTAAAGATGAATGGTTAAAGTAGCTATATCAACATGCATGCATAGGTTTAAAAGATGAATAAATCATATATGAATGATTAACAAATATAATGCATAAGGAATAAAGAACACAATCCCAATCCCCACTCATTCCTAGACTGCAAACACCTGAGTATTGCAGTCCCCCATAAAAGCTATCTCAGGTGAGACTGCACTGTGCACCCTGTGTGCAACGTTTCCTTCTAGATTACCAGGAGGGACGATTGTTTTTGAGGGTTTTGTTGGAAACTTGTTGAGATCCAAACCTGGTTCAACCCAAGAAGAAGTTAAAGAAACCCAACAATTGATGTCAACCCTTGAAGCAAGATTGGTAGCAAATTTTGGTAGCTCCAAAGGTGTGTTTAAGGAATGCAGGTTTGGTTGAGGAATAAATACATGAAGGTTAGTGATTTTTTAGGTGAGACTATCATAGATGGATAGTGCACATCATGCCATTTCTAGTGATATGTGGAATTCCACGTGGTTCTTCACGGTTAGTGAGATATGGTTTTGTGAGGTTGGAGAACCCTTTAGAGTAATCTAGAAGCCCCTAGAAGGTAAAAAAGAAGTCAAGTATTCTAGAAATCTTCCAAAAAGTCATCAAGAAGATTCTTAGTCAAAGTGGTTGAAAAAATAAAATAATTAAAAATAAAGTGGTTATAACAAGAAATTAATTATGGGTAAAGTAGTTGTAATAAGAGGTTTAATAGTCAAAGTGGTTTGGACAAAAAATAATTATGGGTAAAGTAGTTGTGACAAGAAGGTTGAATAATCAAAGTGGTTGAACAAGAAATTAATTATGCGTAAAGTGGTTTCAATAAAGAAGTTATGATTTGACTAATTAAGGAATTTTTAGTTGCAACAAGAAAGTGGTTAGCCCTAAAAGGTGGAGAAAGGGGTAAAACAGTTACAAGGAAACTTCTAGAGGAAGGCACTTGGCAAGTATAAATAAGAGAGCAAGGGACTCCTTTTAACACCTACATGTTGGTGCAAAATTGATCAGATCAGGGTCCTTCTCAAGTTACCAACAAAAGGTACCGAGGTAGTCTAGAGCGCTAGAATTTTCATCTTCCTTGAAGGGAAGAAGTCTCACCCGAAGCGTAACCAAGACAAAGAAAATAGGGAAGGGTAAGAATAATGCTTAGAAAAATCCATACAATCTTATGATCTTTGTAGTCTTGTGCAAGATAGATTAAACTCAGAACTGTGTGAATATTACTAACTCAGATTAAATAAAACAGAGTTGCGTTGCAGCCATAAAGAAACTATATCCCATTAATCAGATCCGACATAAAGAAAAAATGAAGCAACATTCAAGATAATATGAAGCTTAACATGCATATTAATTTCAAAATTTGAATCTCTCTTTGTATTAACTTCATAAGGTTCTTCTCCATTAAATAACGCTTTGCTCAGATACAGACACAACTCGACCATGCCAAATATTAACATCAAACTCTATTAATGAGAGACAAAGTTAACCCAAAACCCTTGCTCTTTCACCAATATAATAGGATGACTCTTTACAGACTTGGTCCGGTTCTAAAACCTAGACTCTTAGAACTCTATCTAACAATTATCCCAAAATGGACAACAATACAGAACTCAAACACATTCCAACAACCTACAATTCATAATAATAATTGGCAACAACCCAAAATCAACCCTTTACAATTGTATTTATCCCATATATATAATCCAACTGAGATTTTCGGGTTTGAGACTTCACATGATTTCTTGTTCTTGTTTTGTTGTAACTTCTTTCTCCATACTGGCATTGTGCTATCCTTCCTTCCAACCATTTTTGGTTTCTTTCTTTGTTCTGCTGTCCCACTCCTCTATGAATTGCGCAACTTCTATTTGACCAAAATTGGAGCCGCATCATCCCTTGCATAACTTCTAACAACAAAATGAAGGGACCAACAAGCTCTGACCACAATCCTTGACTCATCCTCGAGTCAAGTCCTTGGTTCTTCTATGGCCTTTGGACTGGCCTGTTTCTTTCCTTTGTCTTATGTCTCTGCTTTTCTCCCAGCTTCTGCTTGAGTGATTTCTTTTTCCACGTCTTCAAACAAAGGGCCCAACTCTGNCCTACCTTTGGATGATACATAGAGGTTATATTTTAAAACATCTTTAGAGCCCAACACAAATGATACTTATTGTAAATTTACATACCCATGAAGCTAAGGAGCATGAAAACAAGTGGTGAATAGGCGAGTCCAGAGATCTTAGAAACTGAAGTTCGATTGGAGAAGGAAGACTTACCCACTATGGCACCTCCAAAGGTCAACGCACCTGGCCAAACAACATGGAAAACATGCGGCAACCATAGGTCACCACAAGAAACTGTAGAGGTAGAACAAGAATTTACACAGACAGAGGGAATCATCGATGCCGACACAATTCCTTCTCCACAAATTGAACCAATGAGTGCCACATTGGTAGAGGAAGAGGGGAAATCCTTGACGATGGTTGGGATGGACATCAACTCACACGACATTGCATGGGGCCATGAACAATTAGCAACAGGAAAACCACAACAACCTTCCAGGGCCGAAGTAGCCCACAAAACAAATGGCATTGATAGTGAAAGGACATAATATAACGGGCCAAGGTCATAACCTATGGTGGGGTCCACGTAGTAGGAGGAAGTACAACTCAAAGATATCATAGGGCAACCAAAGTCAGGCTGGTAGGACAAAGAACTAGAGGCTGGGACATCTAGTGTGCCAGCACAAAGAAAGGGGAAACAACCCATCACGCGGTCCACGCGCAAGCAACCCGATGCCTCGATAATTTTTCTGCGCATTCCATATGAGGTGTAGGCCACACCAAGTTTACTAGGTTGCATCAAAAGGTTACAGTGCACATACCACGATGTGTTTGACACCATCAAGTTCCTAGAATTTGCACAATATGTGTATATGGAGAGCTTGGGCACAGGGCCGTTAGGAGATTCAGTGCTGTAACCAAAGCAGTGGGTGGCAGTCTTGGTAAATACAAGGATTCTTAATTTGCTAGAGATTCCTCACTTCGAAAGAGGGAAATACGTGAACAACTGCGTCAAGCAGTTACTGGTGGTCCTCCATGGAGTATTTTTGTGGTTGGATGAACCAATATCAATCGATATCGAACTTATTTCGTTCATCACAAGACTGCCATCAAATGGTGAGAAGATCACATAGTACATGGATGATAAAACCAAATAAAAGGCACTCGTGGAAGAAATGAAGAAAACTTATGGGACAGAAAGGGGCTCGTGCGACATTATCATAAAACGGATTAGTGACGCAGCCACCAGGATGGAAATAAAATTTATGGCATGCAGATGCCTTCGAAAATGTCGCAAGGAGGAGGTCCCTGTAGGAGTTGTCACAATGATAGCACAGTGTGCAAGTGACACCATGCTCAACTGGGCGCCATACTTATTGAATTTGTTCCTAGATGACTACAAGTATGCACAAGACTTGGGAACTGAGTTCCACTACTCATGGCTCATCATACTAATAGCACTAATAAGATGGAAAGAGTCTACCTACTCATATTTTTCCGATAAAGTAGGATGATTTCACACAACACGGTACACATTGTTGGGAAGAACTTCTGATTCCAAGTGGAGAAGTGGTAATTCCAACACTTTTTTCTCGGTATCTCAACAATATCCAAGAGAATATAGCCAATACATGGAGAATAGATTCCGAGGTGGTCACGCAGTACCAGATGATATCCAACTTTAAGGCTACACGACACAATATGTTGATCCAGGCGTGCAGGGATCCAGACAAAGAATGACTACAACTTCGATTTTGCATCATGTCAGAGGAAGTTGAATGGGAAATAAAAGACTGGCAGGAGGACTGGAAGATCCCAATCATCAATAAGGACATTCCCAAAGAGAAAGAAGTTGAAGCAAGGTCATCTAAGACATCTGTAGGAGGAAGCGTCGCGACCAAGAAACCAACACAACAAATGAAGCTTTTCCCAAAGACATCACAACAGGAGAAGATAAATTCCCCAAAGAAAGACGTGTAGATAGGAAAAAAGGAAAATGTCCCAGCACAATAGGAACAAGGAAGGGGGGACACAATGGCATACAAAACCCCGACGAAAACTTCTCTGCAAGAGACATGGCCACCCAAATGATCGATCATACATGCAGGTGGGCCACGCAAGAAGGCCAAGGTCCACAAAGACATCCCAAAATACACAATCACCGAGGATGATGTTGATTTAGTCGCAGAGAGGGTGCAAGAACACACAACGGAAGAGTATGAGGAGGCCGAGGACCAAAGAGAAAGGATAAGGAAGGATTTGGCCAATATTAAGCAGGTCCTGGAATTGATACAAGTAGCACAAGTACAAGAGAGGGGAGCAGAAATGATTCCCCGATTGTCAGAAGCAGGGGAGAAAACCGTGAAGAATGAGGAATACACAATCCAACTCATAGCGCGAGAAATTCATAACTTCGAGATAACAACATATATGCTACAGTTCAAGGAGGCCATGGCGTAGATGCCACTTAAAGACCTGGTGCAGGTAGACTTGGTCTTGGCTAAAACACCAAAAACGGCACTGTACAAGCTATAAGTTGGTATCACACAGGAAGTGCAATCACGAGCCAGAGCATATATGACATAATTGCAAATCATTAGAGATGGAAAGGATGCACTAAAAATTATGGTATAATAGGTCCAGTTGGAGACACAGGAGGAGAAGAAACACGCATATAACCTAGAGTAGAAGCTAAAGGAAGTCTTCACAAAGATTCCAGACAACGAGCAGGAAGCCATGAGCAACATTGAAGAACAGATTCAAATCATCACAAAAACACTCGAAGGGTATAGGAAATATATCGAGGAGATCAAGGAAAAATTAACACCAACAACTCCTCCCAAAGTTACAGCTGAAAGGGAACAATAGGCATCCCTGCAACTAGAAATGATGGAAAGAGAGGCCAAAAAGGTCACACAATTTTTTGATAGGACCGTGCAACTATGGAAAATGTTGGGGTAACATGACAAGGTCCAACAACTAGACCATCAAGAGGAGGAAATCAACATCGCAATGCATGATCTGAAGCAACAACAAAAGGCCATGAGCATTACAAAATGATTGAAATGCACACAGGAGATGAAGACCTTGCAGAAAAAATTGAATACTGCGTAGAATAATAGGGAGGCGAGGTAAGCCCAGTTAGAACCCCTCCAGGAGAAAGAAACAAAAATAATTGTTGAACTAGAGGAGGAGAAGACAAGGATGGCTCATGATCATGTCGAGAGTGCAGAGTCTCTGAAGGAACACATCATAGCGCAAAGGGTAGAGGATCTCAAATGATCGAAGGGTATAGGAAGGAGATCGAGGAACTCAAGGAAAAATTAACACCAACAACTCTTCCCGAAGTTACAGCTGAAAGGGAAAAGTAGGCAGCCCTGCAATTAGAAATGATGGAAAGAGAAGCCAAAAAGGTCACATAATGTTTTGACAGGACCACGCAACTATGGAAAGTGTTGGAGGAACATGACAAGGTCCAACAACTAGACCATCAAGAGGAGGAAATCAACACCACAATGCAGGAGCTGAAGTAGCAACAAAAGGGCATGAGCATTACAAAATGATTGAAATGCACATAGGAGATGAATACCTTGCAGACAAATTGAAGACTACATAAAATAATAGGCAGGCGAGGCAAGCCCAGTTAGAACCCGTCCAAGAGAAAGCAACAAAAATAATTGTTGAACTGGAGGAGGAGAAGACAAGGATGGCTCAAGATCATGCCGAGAGTGCAGAGTCTTTGAAGGAACACATCATAGCGCAAATGGTAGATGATCTCAAAGAGAAAGCTGTGCAAGCGATTTCCAAATGGGAAGAATTAGAAGGAAAGTTTCATAGCTTGGCAAAAGCTATACATGGAGCACACACCACCTGAGTGGTTCGGGATGAGCCGCATGTCAGTGTTGGGGACCTATTGGGTGCAGGCCTATTTTGAGAAGGAAGTCTATTTTGGGCACAAGCCTATTTTTGGAGAAAGATCTGTTTTGAGAAAGACCTATTTTTGGAAAGGAAGACCTAATTTTGGAGCTCGTACAACAGGTGGTAAGAAAACAACATGTAGGAAAAAGGAGGAAAAGAAGCATGTAGGAGGAAATTTAATGTAGCGCGTAGGAAGACAAGCCTGACCATGATAGGGTTAGGGTTTTTGGCAAGATTGTAATTGTTATAAGCCATTAAGTAGTAAAAATAAGGGCCTAGGAAGTCTAGGAAAAGGGGGGGATGTCAGTTAATGATAGAGAGAGTTGATTATTATGAATTTGGGGGTTGTTCATTGTAATAAGTCTTGTAGAAGAGTAGAGTAAGTTAGTATTTGAGGGTTAGGTCATAGGCTGAGGAGCCTGGTGCGATCTAGTTCGCCTCATAGAGGGTTCTTACCCTTATTTTGATTGTATTACTGAAGATGTAATGCGCGCAGTGCAAGATTTTGCAGCAAAACAAATAAAAGAGAAGAGAGACAAATATTTGTCGACGTAGCCCTAGGAGGGCATGAACCACGATAAACATTGTGTTATGTGTGAATGTTAATGAATGTTTACTTTCTGTTGATCATTAGCTTAAAGATGAATGGTTAAAGTAGCTATATCAACATGCATGCATAGGTTTAAAAGATGAATAAATCATATATGAATGATTAACAAATATAATGCATAAGGAATAAAGAACACAATCCCAATCCCCACTCATTCCTAGACTGCAAACACCTGAGTATTGCAGTCCCCCATAAAAGCTATCTCAGGTGAGACTGCACTGTGCACCCTGTGTGCAACGTTTCCTTCTAGATTACCAGGAGGGACGATTGTTTTTGAGGGTTTTGTTGGAAACTTGTTGAGATCCAAACCTGGTTCAACCCAAGAAGAAGTTAAAGAAACCCAACAATTGATGTCAACCCTTGAAGCAAGATTGGTAGCAAATTTTGGTAGCTCCAAAGGTGTGTTTAAGGAATGCAGGTTTGGTTGAGGAATAAATACATGAAGGTTAGTGATTTTTTAGGTGAGACTATCATAGATGGATAGTGCACATCATGCCATTTCTAGTGATATGTGGAATTCCACGTGGTTCTTCACGGTTAGTGAGATATGGTTTTGTGAGGTTGGAGAACCCTTTAGAGTAATCTAGAAGCCCCTAGAAGGTAAAAAAGAAGTCAAGTATTCTAGAAATCTTCCAAAAAGTCATCAAGAAGATTCTTAGTCAAAGTGGTTGAAAAAATAAAATAATTAAAAATAAAGTGGTTATAACAAGAAATTAATTATGGGTAAAGTAGTTGTAATAAGAGGTTTAATAGTCAAAGTGGTTTGGACAAAAAATAATTATGGGTAAAGTAGTTGTGACAAGAAGGTTGAATAATCAAAGTGGTTGAACAAGAAATTAATTATGCGTAAAGTGGTTTCAATAAAGAAGTTATGATTTGACTAATTAAGGAATTTTTAGTTGCAACAAGAAAGTGGTTAGCCCTAAAAGGTGGAGAAAGGGGTAAAACAGTTACAAGGAAACTTCTAGAGGAAGGCACTTGGCAAGTATAAATAAGAGAGCAAGGGACTCCTTTTAACACCTACATGTTGGTGCAAAATTGATCAGATCAGGGTCCTTCTCAAGTTACCAACAAAAGGTACCGAGGTAGTCTAGAGCGCTAGAATTTTCATCTTCCTTGAAGGGAAGAAGTCTCACCCGAAGCGTAACCAAGACAAAGAAAATAGGGAAGGGTAAGAATAATGCTTAGAAAAATCCATACAATCTTATGATCTTTGTAGTCTTGTGCAAGATAGATTAAACTCAGAACTGTGTGAATATTACTAACTCAGATTAAATAAAACAGAGTTGCGTTGCAGCCATAAAGAAACTATATCCCATTAATCAGATCCGACATAAAGAAAAAATGAAGCAACATTCAAGATAATATGAAGCTTAACATGCATATTAATTTCAAAATTTGAATCTCTCTTTGTATTAACTTCATAAGGTTCTTCTCCATTAAATAACGCTTTGCTCAGATACAGACACAACTCGACCATGCCAAATATTAACATCAAACTCTATTAATGAGAGACAAAGTTAACCCAAAACCCTTGCTCTTTCACCAATATAATAGGATGACTCTTTACAGACTTGGTCCGGTTCTAAAACCTAGACTCTTAGAACTCTATCTAACAATTATCCCAAAATGGACAACAATACAGAACTCAAACACATTCCAACAACCTACAATTCATAATAATAATTGGCAACAACCCAAAATCAACCCTTTACAATTGTATTTATCCCATATATATAATCCAACTGAGATTTTCGGGTTTGAGACTTCACATGATTTCTTGTTCTTGTTTTGTTGTAACTTCTTTCTCCATACTGGCATTGTGCTATCCTTCCTTCCAACCATTTTTGGTTTCTTTCTTTGTTCTGCTGTCCCACTCCTCTATGAATTGCGCAACTTCTATTTGACCAAAATTGGAGCCGCATCATCCCTTGCATAACTTCTAACAACAAAATGAAGGGACCAACAAGCTCTGACCACAATCCTTGACTCATCCTCGAGTCAAGTCCTTGGTTCTTCTATGGCCTTTGGACTGGCCTGTTTCTTTCCTTTGTCTTATGTCTCTGCTTTTCTCCCAGCTTCTGCTTGAGTGATTTCTTTTTCCACGTCTTCAAACAAAGGGCCCAACTCTGNTCGAAGCTCCCGTAGCTATTTCTTAGCTACTGATTGTGCTTCAAATAGAGCATTTAACTCATTATCGGCTTGTTGGATTTGGTCGAATTTATCTTGCTTCTCCAGTGGATCCATGGCGATGGAAAATTCCTCATTAAGAGATTGGATCTTCATGCACAAGTCCTCTAGGGTTTGGTTGTGTTGTGAAATGATATCCATCCAGTCACTAACTTCCCAAAAAATCCTTGTGCATTCTGCAGTTTTGTTGTGCAGGGTTTCTCTTGCATTATTTCTTTCAAGCACAACTTTTTCCATCTACTCTTGGAGCTTCTGGGGTTGCTGTTCTGCTTCCTGTTGTCTCTCTCGCAACTGTGCTTCAAGGCTCTCTGTGCGAATGGCCAACTCTGACCATGCTACCTGGAGTAGCTCGATCTTCTCTACCAACTCTCCTCCTGCACTGGATTTAGGCAGTTGGGGTGCTGTCCTTCGGATTATTGGCCAGGCTGCTGCAAGCTTTTCTTGGACCTTTTCCATTTTTTGCTCCACCAAGATATTTTCATATTCCTCCTACATCTGACGTGCTTGCACAATGAGTGCTTACTCCTTACAAAAATCTACTTCCCACTTGACCTACTAGAGCCTTTGCTCCAATTGATCAGTTGAAGCTCTGATCATCGCAATTCGCTGTGCTGATGGCCATTGAGCTACGTCACTAGAAGAAGTAGTGGCCTCCTTGGGTACTCGAACCTGTGGTGGGAGTCCACTAGTTGTTGAATGTTCTAACTATGTCTCCACCTCTTCCTCCTCTAAAGATGGACCTTGCGGCGACTGAGCAAGTCTCATCCTCATCACTGATGGAAGGAACAAGAGCATCTTTGTTTTCGTCAAGCAGAGCTGCACTAGCTTTGCGCACTGCTGTGGGTTCTGGAGTACTATATCCAGTTGTTCTTGCAACGAATTTGCACTCTGGCTCAAGGTTGATTGAGGTTCCTTTTGAACCTCTAGTCCTTTTGCCTCTTTCAAGACCACGATTTCTATGGTTCCACTTCTTTGGATGGCACTCTCAACATTGAATCTTGAGAGAGGGAGTTGAGGGCTTAGGGCTTGTGGTATAAGCACAATTTGGGTCTACAACAAAGGAAAAGTGTCCTGGATTGGCACAAATGTAAAAATTAACTAGATCATGACTTCAAGGGTCAGGCCAGTGAGTTTTTGTATATGTTCGGGTAGTTCTGGGGGGGGGGGTCCAACTGCATGGGCTCTGGTTCAATGGTTTGGGGTTGGATAGTCATTTCTTGTGGTGGCGATTGGGGTTATAGGGGTGATGGGGGTTGTTTGGTGACAATGGTGGTGGATTCAGTGGTATCTGGATTAGGGTCATCCTAGATATCAATGATATCTTAGGCCACTCAAGTTGTTGCTCGAGTACAAGGTATGGTTGATGATATGGGATGAGGTTTCAGGATCTTCACCAGGGAGGTCCAGGTGATGGGTTTCTTGACCAAAGGGTCTGTAATGAATGCTACTTTAAGGATGTCATTGACATATTTACTTGTCATCATATCTTTCTCTGGAAGCTTCGGGAACATGGGAAGTGTTCGCTTCTTGCGTTCCAACAGCTGCGTCTCTTCCTCCTCCTCCTCTGATTCCGTATGCATTGGAGCATCTTGATTTTTCTCCTCTGGGCCTGAGCTCCATCCTACCCCTTCTTCCTGTCCCTTCTTCTTCAATAGATCCATAGGTAGAAGGTAGTGCAAACCTCACTTGCACAGGTTCCGTTTCACTCTTGTCCATGCCATTACTTCCTTATCAAATGCCTCCTCATCCAAGTAAAATGGTAGCATCCGTGAATGGAAATCTTCAGTTTTGACATGCCTGGGACAAACAAATGTATGGTGGCAATTCAACCCGAACAAAATATTCCTCATGTTCAGGTTGAGCAACTCCTGTGGTATGCACAACCTCTGAGTTGCGTCAAGCAGTCAATTGTACCACTTTAAGAATGTTGCATTGTTGAATGCTGTGTTCTCTGAGTCCGACCTTGAGTGCCAAGGCTCAAACATATTTGCTAGTCGACCTTTATTTGGTGGTGATAACGGTATTCCCGAGGGTGGCATCCACTTCATCATGGCGAACACAAAAGGCAGGTATCCATAGGTGAAGGTACTTACCTTCTCCCATGCTTCCTCACATGCTACCAAGAGTTCTTCTAGCAGGTAGCTACACCAATTGAACACTGCTTCATTGGCATAGAAATCCGCCACTGAGAGGGCATCCAACGTGCACTCGCCTTTTTAGTAGGACCTTATTACCTTGCTAGAAATCACGTAGCAAGTTGTTCTGACCGTCTCTAGTAAAATGGGGTCAATCTTGGCTGTGCGCCCCCCTCTCTGAGTATGGAACCTTTCATACAAGATGGGTTCTACCTTCTTCTTCCCATGTTTACTGGGGCCATGGAACCCTTTAGATATGTCTTCAACTTCGATGTATAGGCCTGTGAGTTGATGGATATCCTTTGCATGAATGGGACACCATCTGTCGAGCCATAAGCTCCTGTTATGTACCCAACTGATGAGGAGCTTGGTACACCGTGCAACCTCACTGGTAATGCCAAAGACTAGAAAGTCTCAGAGATTCATGATTATGGAGTTAAAGAGGTTGATAAAATCGACTTTAATATGAACTGTATCCATCCCATATCATCTGAGGCCACATTCGAGAACATGTTAATTTTCATTTGTGGGAATAACACCTGGTTTGTCAGGTCGAGGTCGAGGAGCTTCACTTGCTCGACCTTCCCTTTGAGGTCACCCATGACCTCAACCCAGGGATCACACGGCTCATCTGGAACTGCTTCTTTGGAGTGTGAACTTCGACTTCTTGTAGCTCTCAACATCGCTGCTCTAGACTACTAATAAACTTAGACCAACTATACTGGGCTTCGGGGTTGCGACAGAGAGAATTTGCAGGCTCTATGATAGTTTTAGAAATCTCAATTACAAACTAGAAAATAATAAATCTTACGCTGAGTTCACACAACCTTATACTCAGGCCAACTGGTGGGCTTTGTCATTACTTCTAGGCCACTCATTATTAACCCTATAGGCACAACCTGGAGCTGAGGTATCTGACGAGACTGTTTAATAGGGTAAATCTATTGGGGGATTCTGGAATTTATCGAACAAGTTGGACAGGGACGTGGCCGACTTCAGGCCTTACCATTTGAATGGTTGAGAATCCTGTCACGAATACCGATGGAATCTTCGCATATCGCAACTTTATGGTTTAACAAAGTTCAGACGGGTTACTGTGGTGATCATAAAGGGTATGACTAGACCGGGTGCGTGTGGCACATGGACTAGGATTGCGTTTAGATTCGGATTCCCTCCAACCACAATGGGGTCCCCGTCATATTTAATGACTGTCTTTAATGGACTCATGGCTCTTCTAATTTTTTGCTATTGAGTAAGCAGTTCTGCACCAAAGTAATACTTAGACGAAAAAAAATGAAATACATGTCGCGGCGCAACAATGCACACTCCGAATTTAAAGAAATTGCAGAAATTCAAATCTAACTACTATACATGCTCCTTTGGACTAGAGCAACGATATATAGGGTTTCAGGTGAGTGCCATTCACCCATCCTGACCGAAGTATACCATACAATTGCGCTAGTCTGACTGCTCCAGAGTGTCAGATCTTCACAACTATAAATGGGCCCAACCAATGCATGCACAACTTGCCTGGATGTTTCTGGTATCGACTGTCATAAAGTAGGACCTTATCTCCTTGTGCAAATATTTTGGCCTTAATGTGCATGTCGTGCCAAGCCTTCTTCTTGGCTTTCTCAATTGATTGATGAAAGTCTACTAAAAAATTGGTCTCATGAAGTTCTTGTAACTCTGTAACCCTCTGCACAACTGATTCATCCTCTAACATATGTGTAACATGTGCAATGTAGATACTAGGGGTAATGGATTCTGTAGGTACCACAACCTCTTTCCCATAAACTAGCTGAAATGGAGTATGCTTGTGGAGCTTCTTCGTGGTCGTCCTGTAAGCCCATAAAACTATTGGGACTCTGTCATCCCAATCTTCCTTGTTTACGCAACAAACCTTCCTCAAACCTCTTTCTAGAATCTTGTTAAATGCCTCTACTGTGCCATTGGCCTGTGGATGGTAGGGGTTGCTTTTATGATTATGGATTAAGAACTCTGTTGTAAGATTTTCTATTGTACTACTGATAAAATGACCACCCTGATCACTAGTCAGAATCCTAGGAAATCCAAACTAAGTGATAATGTTTTCAAAGATAAATTTGGTTTTCAAAGATAAATTTGGCAGTGATATCAATTAAACAATCCTGAACAACTACTGCCTCTGCCCATCATGTCAGGTAATCGGTTGTAGTGATAATATACTTGGCCTTTTAGTGCTTAGTTGTGGGGTTGATCCATCCAACAAAATCAACTGCCCATTTCTCGAATGTTTGCGGATATCGAACTGGATGAAGAGGCAATTCATCTCATCTTGATGGCTTACCCACTCTCTAGAAAACATCGCAAGATATCACATACTCCTTCTCATACTTGAAGAGCATTGCCCACCATAATCCATCTTGGAGGAATTTCTGCGCAGTGGCCTTTCCTCCAACATGGCCTCCCACAACTCCACTATGGAACTCCCAGAGGATATTTTCTCTTTCATGGTCCAAAACGCATCTCTTGAGGATACTCACTAAGCCCAAATTATACAATTTCCCTGTGATCAATTTGTAGTCCACTGCTCAAACCACCATATAGCGTTTCTGAGTTGCGGATTACATTTCTAGGCAGGCCCTTGTACTCGGGAATACTGCTATGTCTTCCAGGTATTCTGGTACCGCCTCAAGTCAAAACAGGTATGCATATGGGAGCTGATCATCGATTGGTCTGCCACTCTCCCCTGACTCCAATCTGAACAGATGATCGGGACCCATGTTGCATCTTCTGGGTTTGATGATCACCTCAAATGAAAATTCTTGAAATAGTAACAACCATTGAAAAATTATTCCTTCCAATACATGCTTGTTAACTAGATATTTTAATGCAAAATGATCAGTAAAAAAATTAAAATGCGAACCTAACAGGTAATGTCTAAACTTTTGTAGAGCATAAATCATAGCCAAACCCTCCCTTTATGTAGTTTTATAGTTGCGTTTAGGTTGCAATAGCTTCCTGCTATAAAAATAGATGGGATGATTCATATTTCCATCTTCTGGTTGCACCAAAATGGCTCCCAGGGCAATACCTGATGCATCCACATGTACATGAAATTCCTTTTCCCATTTTGGAAATATCAAAATAGGTGTTGTGCTTGGCTTTTCCTTTAGGATGTCAAATGCTCGATCACACTCTGGTGTCCACTGGAATGATTCAGACTTCTTGAGTAGATTTTCCAGGGGTGCAGTAATATTCACATACCTTCTGATGAACTTGCAATAGTACCCTGTGTGCCCCAGCGTATAGAGCATCTACTTAGCACTCATAGGAGGTGGCATATTCAAAATGAACACAACTTTGGCTGGGTCTAACAACACTTCTTCTCAGAATACTATGTGGCCTAAGATGTTTCCATGTGGCACACATAAGATACACTTTCTGAGGTTTAAAGATATCC
>JZKD02S2069766.1:27263-37884 GCA_000966675.3 Picea glauca | reverse complement strand
GTAAGTGATTGATAGACCAAAAGGAAGCAAGAGTGAGGGAGGCCCATAAACCCAAGAGTTTGGCTTTAGTATTTGTACCCACTCCACAATTGATGAACCACTTAGTGATCCTCGACGGATGGTTTTTGAAGGTGCCTCCAGCCCCACAACATAAGCCATTGGACTGTGCAGCTCCATCGAAGCAAGCTAGAGTGTAACCTTCAGCCATCTTAAAATCACAAGCTTTAATAGGGAAGGACTTTACCGTAGACGGTTGCCAATAGAAGGAGGCCAAAACTCTGTGAACAACCGCAGGCAAGGAAGGAGGGCGATCCTCAAAAATCGCTTTGTTCCATTCTATCCAAATCTGCCAACAGACCTGGACAGCCAAACTAAGCGGAGCAGATTTTTGTGTGGACCATAAGGTAAAACAGTCCGAGATGGAAATGCCACTCCAGGAGAATGAAAGAGAAAAAAGCTTGATCAGTCGATTCCAGACCTCCTTAGTAAAAACGTAGTGTACTAGGAAGTGGTGGATGTCCTCAGAAGCTCGGCTGCAAAGTAGACAGATCCCAGGGCCCTCCCAGCCTCTCCGTTGAAGCACGTCCCAGGAGAGAATTTTGTCTTTTCCAGCAAGCCAGATGAAGAGTTTAAGTTTAAGGGGGACCGCCCATTTCCATAACTGTATAAACCACGAATGATCAGCTCCAAGGCTCATCTATTGAAGGAGGGAAGCATAAATATTTTTAACTGTAATGATGCCTGTGGCATCCCCACCAGCCCACAGTAATGAATCTGGTTCTTCAGAAAGGGAGACGTTGACACTTTTGAGAGAAGTAATAAACAAGTTCCATTATGTGGCACTCGGTCCGCTTAGGAACAGATCATCGCTTCCCATCCATCTATCCGGAAGAGGGTGTACGCCAGTCGATCCACTAATCTGTGCAAGATACGAAATGTTTAATGACAAGAGCTGCGATCTCAGAGATGGCGAGAGTAGCAACAGGTCCCCCAATCCAAGGATCATGTCCCTACCAATGAGAATCTCCTTTCCCGAGCCAGGCTTCCACCGAAGCCAATGCAGAATCACCAGAGAGGAAGCGACCAGGCCCTTCCAAAAGAGAGAAGCCCTCTTCAGCTGGAACGAAGACTTTTGGAGCCAATTGAGAAGCGGCAGGGAGCCCAGATATTTATCAAAAATTATTTGGTGCCAAATGTTGTCGTGTGTAACTGCTCTCCAGAAAGAACTAGCCAGGAGGGCCGTGTTGAAGGTGGAGAGATTCTTGAGACCCCAGCCCCCTGCCCTCCAAGGTTTTGACAGGGTTTGCCAGCTGTAAAGATGAAAACGGTGTTTTCCAGCTTGGTCATTCCATAGAAAAGTAAATGATAGCCTTCGAAGAATAATGATAATCTTATTTGGGATCCGCTCCAGAGTCATCGAGAAAATAGCAAAGCTTTCCAGCACCGATTTTACCAGGATAAAGCGTCCGCCCAAGGACAGCCATTTGTTACACCAAAAACCAATTCTTCTTTCAAAAATTTCCACTAGCCAATGCCAATCACCAGGTGAGGAGGCTCCCAGCTTCAGTTGGAATCCAAGGTAACTAAAGCCTTCACTCAGGTTTATAAAGGTGAAGGGGATGGAGTCTTTAAGGAGAAGGATTTCGGCATCAGTTAGACTCCAGTAGTGGACGGAGGATTTGGAGTAATTGATGGATAAACCCGAAACAGAGCAGAAGAGTTGAAGCACGTCTTGGATTACTAACCATTCCGCGAGATCAGCTTTCGTCAAGAGAAGAACATCATCGACAAACATAATATGGATGATCTTAATGAAATTTGAAACCTTTATGCCAGAAATGTGGTGATCGGTGAAGCTTTTAGAGAGGAGAAGGCTAAGGCCTTCCATTATCAAGATAAAGAGGTAAGGGGAGAGTGGGCATCCCTGACGGAGCCCCCTCTCACTTTTGAAGAAACTAGTTGCCTCTCCATTGATCATCACTGCGAAATTAGCACTGGTAACACAGGACAGAATCCAATTATTGAACTTGTCACCAAAGCCCACTGTGTGTAAGATTAGTCTCAAAAACTCCCAATCGATGTTGTCAAAATCTTTTTTGATATCGAGTTTCATGACCAGTGCCTTTAAATTTTTCTGCTTGATGTTGTGGATGCATTCATGGGCAGCTCCAATAGCGTCCTGGATTCTTCTTCCCTTCAAGAATCCCAGTTGTTCCGCAGAGAGACTCCTTCCAAGAAAGGGCTTGATTCGGTTAGAGATAACTTTGGAGATTACCTTATAAATGAGGTTGCACAGGGAGATCGGTCGGTATTCATTGAAGGAGAGCGGGTTGTTTTCTTTCGAAATCAAGACCAGGAAGGTGGAATTAAGGCTTCCAAGAATCTTTCCTTTGAGACGAGAATATTCCACCATCTGGAGGAGATCCACTCCTACAAGATCAAAGAAGAAAATGAAGAATTATGTCGTCCAACCATCAGGCCCAGGACTCCTCTCTGTTTTGAAGTGTAACAATATGTCTTTAAGCTCTGCAAGTGTGACAGGTTTGTAGAGGTCAGCGGCTTCATCTATAGAGACTAAATGAGGGAATAGGCTGGTCATAGAACACTTTTCCAGAAGGTTGTGATTGCAGGTGGCTTTGTACATATGTTTAAAGTGCGAGACGGCCTTGTCCTTTAAGGCTTCCTTCCCATGAATAAACCCATCCTCGTTGCTTTTAATAGACCAAATAATCTTTTTGTTTCTATTATAACTAGCAACTTTGTGGAAGAATTTGGAGTTTGAGTCTCCACTCTTTAACCAAGTTGCACGGCTGCGAAGTCTCCAGCAATTTTCCTCTGCACGTAGAATGGAGGCTCTGTTAGATTCAAGCAACTTTAAACTAGCTAACTCCCCCACGGTCAAGGCAGAAGTGGTAGACTTGAGAATGAGTTGAGTAATCTCTGTCTCCAGCAAAAGTAAACGGGACTTTTCCGCTGTTTTTTTATCATGGTACCAAGTTTTTGACTTAGATTTGAGGACTTTCAATTTCCAAACGAGGCGCAGCTGAGGTTTTTCTTCAGATAGAAAACAAGGATCCGTCCAGACCGAGTGGACCAAAACAGAGTAGTCGACGGACGTAAGCCAATGGTGGTTGAACTTGAATGGAGGCGATCGGTGTAGTGTTGGAAGCCTCAGCTGGAGGAGGATAGGAGCATGGTCAGAAACGAAAGGGAACTCCACCCACGAGGTTGGTAATCCAGAAGATGACAAGAAACCATCAGCAACAAGAAAACGATCTAGTCTTCTGGCTATAGCATCGGGTCCAGACCTCCCATTTCGCCATGTAGGGACCAGACGGGTCGGCAGGACATCGATCAGATTGTTGGAGGCGAAGAGCTCTCTATAGAAGGCTTCAGTAGGACCCGGCAAGAAGGAACCTCCCCAGTTTTCGTCTGCCGATAAAATGATGTTTAGATCTCCGCCTATAATGAGATTTGGTAAAGAAAGAAGACCAATATCTGCCAGGTGTGACCAGAACAGCGGTCTATCCGAGCAGGGGTCGTAGATGTTTAGTAACACCAACTCCTGCTTTGTAGCTAAGCAGCAGCCTAATAATAGAATGCCCCCACTCGACAGGAAGGGTCTCAGATCAAAAAGACTGGGGTCCCATGCCACTAGCAAGCCACCGGAATTTCCTATGGAGTTAACCACCGCAGTGACCCAAGAAGTGTGAAATTGATGCACGAAATATCTGGCTTTTTGTTCAGCCGAGAGGGTCTCTTGGAGAAAGATGATATCGGGCTTCGATCGCTCCAGAAATCTTCGGAAGGAAGCAGCCTTGAGGGTGCCTCCGATCCCTCGAATGTTTAAGGAGAGCACAATCATTACTTAGATCATGCCAAGGCCTTCATTGCTCTAAGGGCCTTACCATCCTAAGTGGGAATGACAGAAGCAGATTGATGAGAACTCAATAGCTCCTTTTTCTTTCTGGAACTTCATGTCTGGAGAGGGGAGAGTTCAGTACCAATGCCTCGCGACCAAGCAAAGGCTTTGACATCTTTATCAGTGTGTTGTGAGGTAGAAGTGCCAACCTCTGCAGCAGGAGTAATGAGTTCCTTACCCCGATAAATTGTCAACTGTGAGGTGTTGTCTGGAAGAAAGATAGGATATGTCGAGGAGTTTAGCACAGCCAAGAGGTTTTCATCATCATCCTTTAACTATCTATAACCTGGTAGCACCGATGGGGAAGCTTCTGGTTCCATAGAGAAAAGAGGAGGGCTTGGTTGCATGGTCGGGGGCGAAGAAGGAAGGTGGGGTGAGAAGTGGGAAGAGACAGGGAGCTATGCAGTGTCAACAGTAGTCGGAAGGGGGCAATGAGTTGAGGGGGTATAAAAGGCGGGTGAAAGGGGTAACGCAGCTTCCGGCGGGGGAATGCAATGCAAGAGGAAGTGAGCCAATGGAAACTATTAATGGTTTCCTTCTCAGCAGCAGAAAGGGAGTTAAAAAGAGAAGGACAGAGTTGGTTCATCTTGAGCATTGGAGATTCATCTTGCCCAAGTAAAGGAAGAGAGGGAGGATCAGGAGGCGAATCCAAATAAGCAAGGGATGGGTCAGCTTCCATGTAGTCGGGAGGATTAAGGTGTAGGTCAGCATCTTCAGAAGAGTTGATCGAAGACTTACCAGGGAAAGATCGGTGGAGATGGCCAGTTTCACGGCAAAGGTTGCAACGGAAAGGGAGCCCAAGATAGTCCAGGTTCTGAAGAAGTCTCTATCCTCTCCATTCGATCTCCAGTGTTTTCGGCATTCCTAAAGTTATGTCCATCTCAACCAGAACTCTACCCATTTTCCTCAAAGGACTATTTAGAGACTGTGTGTCAAGTGCTATGAACTTGCCTAGGGAGTTGCCTATAGCTCTAAAGGCCCTTCCATTCCAGAGATGAAGTGGAAGGCCCGGGAGAAGCACCCAAAGATGTCTGAGTTGGAATAAATTAGTGTCCGGGTTGAAGGCCAGTCTCCAGTGCTTGAGCATGAGGCTACTACCACCGTAGGCCCACAATGAAGAAAGTAACAGCGTAGCGTCCTCAGGAGACTTACAGTGAAAACAAAGCCAAACTTTTTTGAGGTAGAGGACTTCCGGTGAATAACCTAAGAGAGGTAACCACTTTATCTTTATCCAGTCCTCCAGAGGTTGAGTACTCAAGCTTTTTTAGGAGACTCGACCCACTAGTGCACAGGTGGACATCTTGCAAAGGTCCTCAAAGCCCACACCGTCACCCAACACCAAGAACGTTGATATTTTGTTTGTTTTCCACTCCTTTCAACTGTGGGAAGCTCTGCGAAAAGAGGTAGGGGCTTTGATAGTGTCCTGGAGGGTAGGACGGTTATCGCGAACATGTAATAGAGAGGAGTTGGAAGCAGGGAGGGGCTTGTCAGGGATAAGTGGACCGCTTTATGTATAGTTATGACCCAAATATATAATGCCCTTTTGCACTAACACATCTTTCCACCTCATAAGAATCACTTGGATCTCAATGCTTTACTATTCTCAATTCATGGTTGTACTCTTCATGGTTTTTTTAAATCAAACTCGAAAGTGTTCTAAAATAACATAATGAACTATAATTTGTTGAGTAGAAAATATTTAATATAAAAATATAAATAATTGGAATTTATATAAAACATTAATATATAATTAATAATGACTCTACAACTGAACTAACGCAAGGCATGAGATGAACTATTTTGGTAAAGAAAACCCTAGCTGCTCCGCTTGCATGCATCCCCTTCGCAGTGGTGTCAGATCTTCAAGCCTAAATTGAGCCCCTCTGTCGCCACGGTTATTGTTGCGCGTGGACTCGCGGCCAATGAAACAGATGAAACCAAAGCAAGACGACCATCTTTTGAGCTGCCACGGCACCTTAGAGACAACCTTCTACAAGAAGAACAAAGCATCAGAAAAAATGTGGATATGGAAGTTGAATCGTCGCATCCAAAGGCATCTCAGAACTGGGTATCGGGCAAATGTATTCCCCAAGTGCCCATTGTGCTGAAATATGTGATCAAATATGTTCAGGTAGGCGAGCACACCCAGTTCATGAGGGAACATTCCTTGGTCGAGAAATTTCTAGGGATTTGGCCATCAGAAAGAGACCTCGTGAAATGGATCAAGCACTGGTGGAACCCGAAGGGGAATTATGAGTTGCAACTAAGCTCTAAAGGATTCTTTACAATCATTTTCTATAGCTTGGAGGACAAAGACAAAGTCTTCAAAAATGGCCCCTACTTCTACAACTCAACGGGACTATATCTGAGATTTTTGACAGATTGCTTCTGCCCAGAAAAGGAAGACTTCGCTTGTGCCCCATTCTGGTTACGTCTTTACTCTCTCCCCTGAGAATTCAAGCTTGAAGAAATACTCATGGGTATTGGAAACACGCTAGGAAGGTATGTTAAATCATTGGAAGCCACAAAACAGAGAAATAATACTTCCTATGCAAGAATATGTGTCTACATGAACATATCTAAAGCCCTCCCAGGTTCTATAATCGTCGAATACCAAGATGAAGAATGGAATCAGACAATAGACTATGAACACATCCCCTTTAGATGTTGAAAATTGCATGAACATGGGAACCTCTTCATAGATTGCCCCCTCAATGCACAAGTTCGCCTAGCAGCATAGGAGAAACAAAAAGATGGATTCACTCAGGTACCAAGCCGCAAAAGACTGCCTTATAAAAAAGTGACTCAGCCAGGAAATAAGAAAATCTCTATCAATAACTCCTTCAACATACTCAACAATCTTTCGGAAGCAGAGGAAGTAGAAAACCCCCATATTACTTCAAATCCAGGCAAAGACAAGGGGAAAAAACAACATGCTTGGGATCCAGTACTAGATCAAATCCTACACCAAGATCCCCCAACATAACGATTCCCAAACATAGAACCCAAAGAAGATGGTGGAGATACCACAATGCAGATCGATGAAAGGGAACTTGAGAACATAGACCTAGACAAGCTAGAGGAGGCCTTTAACAGAAAGGAACTACAAACAATTCCATTAGAGAAACTATTGAAGGTGCACAAAGTCTACATTGATTCCACAGCAGGAGCCACATCCCGCTTAGGAATACATCTGGAGACAGATCCAGACCCTAAGTGCAATTAGAAGGAGGGAAAGCAATAAGGACGAAAAACGACCAAGAAACTAATCAAAGAGGTAGGCAACTTTATGATCAACTCGGGACAAGTCCAGTGCCTCTCTGAAGGTTATTTCTCCTCCGCACACAATTAAAAAATGATGAAGATCATAACATGGAATATTAGAGGCCTTATTAGAAGATCCAAACAAAGGATTCTCTGAAACTGTATTAACGCAGAAAATCCAGACATCCTCCTACTTTAGGAGACCAAATGTGTTGGTAACATGGCAGAAGAAATACTCAAAATATGTTGGAGACATTGTAACTTCACTTACACAGACTCAAAAGGGGAAACAAGAGGTTTAACTATTCTCTAGAACCCTACCACAATCATTTTGGAGGCGACCTATTCAACAACAGGTACAATATCAACACATTATCAAGCTATAGGTTCAATCAAATCAAGAATCATCACCAATTCTTATGGACCTCAGCTCGCTCATGAGAAGGATCGCTTCTTGGACAGCTTAGCCTACATTAATGCTTTAAGAGGACAAAAATAGTGGATATTAGGGGGTAACTTCAATATGATTCTCACCTTAGAGGAAAAAAGTGGAGGCCTGAAACGTTTAGACCAAGATAGTACCAATTTCAACCACCTCATTGATAAGCTCCAACTAACCAACATTGAAACCAGGAATGGCTCCTTCACCTGGACCAACAAGCGAATAGGAACTCAACACATCGCCAACCGACTAGATCGCTTTCTAGTCTCAAGACCACTTATTGAAACCAACATCCTTCCAAGAGCAGGCTCTGATCACTGACCAATGAAGCTTTGGATAGACACCATAGCTACTCTGAAATATAAACCTTTTCGTTTTGATAAGTTCTACCTAAAGCACCTAGAATTTCTGGAGCTTTCCAGATCTTGGTGGGCTCAAGAAGAAATAGAGCATGGCTCCCGCATGTACAAATTCCATCAATGCTTAAAAAACTTCAAACAACAACTTCAGGACTGGAACAAGAATGTGATTGGTGATATCTTCCTAACTCAAAAAAAACCTTGAACAAAAATTAGAGGACATTCAACAAAAATCTATCATCTCTGGTTATTCTAAAGCTCTGCTACAAGAGGAAGTCGCCTTGAAGAAACAACTTGAAGAGAATCACAAGCAGGAGGAAGTCCTCTGAAGGCAAAAATCACAAGTGCAGTGGTTAAAAGAGGGGGAAAAGAATACCAATTTTTTCCACCGCTCCATGATTTAAATGTGTTGCATCAACCGCATCACAAATCTAGAGGACTCATAGGGTAACACACTTCTAGATCATGTTGACATTGAAGAGGATCTAGTAACTTATTATAAAGAGTTACTCTAAGAACCTCCAATTGACAAAATGCCCACCATTTGAAAAGTGACGCAACACATACCGACCCTTATTACTGCAGAGTGGAACAAGGCCTTAATGAGACCAATCTCGCAGGAGGAGGTAGACCAGGCTATCAAGGAAATGCCCCCTGGGAAATCCTCAGGGCACCACTTTCAATATGGATAAGTCTAAGATTTTATTTTTCAACAGACCCCTTGCTATCCAAAACCATATCTTTCACAATCTAGGCATCCCATGCAACTCCCTTTCGTCCAATTATCTAGGAGTACCCCTCACAGATTTTGTAGCCTGGAATATCTCTTGGGACTCCCTCATCCTTTCCATCTTCAATCGCCTCAGCTCTTGGACCTTCAGAACCCTAAACCTCCCTTCTAGACTCGTTCTTCTAAAAGCAGTTCTTCAAGTTATTCCATCTTATATGTTCTCAGCTCTTATTTCACCTCAAACAGTCATTAAGAGCATCAGAAACCTCCAACGCAATTTCCTCTAGCACTGTCATAAACAAGGGAAAAAATGGGACCTTGTCGAATGGGAAAAAGTCTACAAACCCACTTCTATGGGAGGATTAGGCCTTCGTGACCCAAGAAATCTCAACAATGTTATGGGAGCAAAAACATGGTGGCGTTGGTTAAAACACCTCGAAGAATTGTGGGCACAACTGTGGAGGGAAAAATACACCCCCCAAACTCCAAAGGAACAATTCATTAGGCTTGAAGAACAGATCCAAGGCTCCAACATCTGAAATGCAGCCTCGCGAAATCGCCCACTCATCCAAAAACATGCCTTTTGGGAAATTCGAAATGGTCACATGGCTAACTTCTGGACAGATGCTTGGCAGTAACAACCTGCCTTTGCAATTACTGGAAAATTTAAGCCTCTACCAAAACCAATTACTAAATCTGGAATGTCTCAAAGTAGCATACTTTTGGATTACAAGCACTGGTCACTCCCCCTAGAGAAGTTGGAAACTGCTTGCATGGGAGCTAAACCTTTCAGAAAATATCGACATGGTATCATGACAAGAAACAGTGGGAAACATGACGATTCATATCAGTGAAGAAAAGGACATTCTTCGATGGGGGAAATCCCCAACTGGAACTTTCACAATTAAGGAAGCCTATCAACTTCATGAGAATTTTCATCAGCAGGGAAAAGATCACATTTGGCACATAATATGGAAAACCAAACTCTGGCTGAAGGTTTCGACCTTCCTTTGGATTTTAGTCTAGAATCGGCTTCTAACCTGGGATAACCTCCAAAATAGATAATTTATTGGACCTTCAATCTGTCACTTGTCCCAACAAAAAGAAGAAACAATGGAGCACATCTTCAACTAATGTCCCAATAGCAACATAATCTGGGATCAAGCATGAGGAAAAGCAAATGAGATCGAACAAGTGTGGTCCATACTATTCGGAATTGGGGCATGGGTGACTTCAAAAGCCCACTCCTCAATAGAATCTAGCACCTCATCCCACGATTTATAGTTTGGCAGCTATGGAAGAAAAGGAATAGATGCATCTTCCACTCCCAAAGCTCCAACCCTTCCAAAATCTGGTCCAAAATCATGGACAACACCTGAAAAACTATTCAAACTCAATCTTGGACTCCAGACAAAATTCCTAAAGAGTCACCAGAATCCATCATTCTCTCCTCATGGAAGAATCCAACATTCAAGGACTCTCTCTCTCTCTTGTCTCCCCCTACCTCTATAGCATGAAGTCCCACCATTTGGCGATGTCCACCCACAATTTTTTGGAAACTGAATTTTGATGGTGCCTCGAAAGGTAATCTGGGACCGACAGGTTTTGGGGCGGTTATACGCGACAACACAGGGAATATTTGTCAGCTTTGCGTGGGTCCTCTAGTATATGACACCAACAACTCCACATAACTTTGGGGTCTCATCATGGGAATTAAACTAGCCTCGGAGCTCAACCTGCAACCTCTAATCATTGAAGGTGACTCAAAAGTAATCGTCACACTGGTTACCAAAATTATCAATGGGACGGATCCGGAGAAAATAACATCCAGTTGGCGCCTCTTGGGCCCTCTCTCACATCTTCAAGCTCTCCTTAGCCCCACCCTCACGCTCATCACCTCACAC
>JZKD02S2069755.1:38871-51554 GCA_000966675.3 Picea glauca | reverse complement strand
GGCTCAAGAAGCCTATCACCCCTCAAAGAATAGTCAAGTAGATATATGTCAACAAGGGGTCTAACTCTTATTTTTTCATTTATTTATTCATATAGCTTGATTTGGCTAGGATATTTTACTTATAATATCCTTTTATAAGGAGCTTAGTATTGAGTTGCCATCCTTGGCATGTTTCTTACTACCCCTCCAAGTCTTTTTCTTTTAAATGTTCAGTTTATTGAACAAGTCCCTTTTCTTTAGATATTTGTAGACAGCCCAAGGACTAGGGGCATTGGCCTCATAGCAAGTGGCATTACTCAAGCTTAATACTTGGCTTTTAACTTTGGCTCTTCACCTCTTAGTCTTATTGGCTTTATTGATTCAAGCTTTAATTTTGATCCCTCCTTTTGACCTTTGAGAAGTCATACATGACCAAGATGTAATTTTTTATGTGGATGGAATGAATGATACTAGGGAGGTGAAAAATGGTTAGCATGGTTGGGATATGGATGACGCTATCTAGCCTAGACACCCATTGGTACAAGTTAACCTAAGAAATTGCATACTCTAACAGAAAGCATGTTCCCCAAGGTTCTACAAGGAAAGTAATAAAACCATATAATGTTATTAAATTCCAATAGATAATCGTTAGGTGTATACCACTTTATAGCAAGATAAGTTATATCATCATGTCCAAATAGGTATTAATACATGGAATATCGAATGAAGCAAGTTGAACCATACCATGTCATACCACAATGCATCTATCATCTAAGGAGTGGGGATGAACGTGAGTGTTGACAGGCATTTATGACACTCCGTCAACGAGAAGGGAAGATCCGGTCCGAGGTTGTCTAGTTAACCCAAGCTGTTAAAAATAACCTACCCTGACAGGTTTTGTGGCTCCGTTAGCCAATGAAAACACTAAAGTAAACTAAGAAAGGCACAAACTCTCTATCTATACAATCTCACTACGTACATTAACTGATAAACCTATCTATTAATATATCTCTAACATACAGACTTATTATATACAATATGTATGTACAGATACAAGGTTTGCATAAAGCCTTGTGAAAATTGAAAGTTTTACTACTGAAACAAATTTTGAGAAAGATATAACGCTAAGGAAATTATTCTATAACTATATAGTCACAAACAATAAAATGAATGAATAAGATCCATAATGATATAATTGTAATGAACAAAGCATTTAAATTTGAATCGTTTAATCGTTATTCATTCACAAAAATAAATAAATTAACTAAAAAGAAAAAAGTAACTAACATGATGTTGATCAGCGATAAAGAAAATCACTAATCTATTTGTCTTTATGCATAATGCAAGCTCCAATAACTCGTTTACCAAGCAGAAATCTATGGCAAGAGGCAGAGAATATCTTATAATATTTCCTTAAGTAATTCAAGGAATTTTATGTTTTAAAAGCAACCTATAAGTAACAGAAAGACAAATGTTTTTCTCATGTGACTTTATGTGATTCAAAATCTAGATATGGAATCAACTCCAATCTCCGGCAAATGATATAACAATATCTAACATTCGACGTAAACTCATAATGTACAGATACTTGTTTTACAACATGAAAACATAAAGTGTTGAACATACTAAAGCTAATTCATAACATGTATGTTTTCATGCTCACAAAAATATGAAAATAATACAACAATAATCACATCATATAGTCTACATTAAATCCAAAAGCACATTGTATTTCATATCATTCCAAAAAAATAAGCCCATCTTAAGGTCCCAAAAACAATACCCCTTGTCTCTAGGCAAGTATCAGTATTTAAAATAAGTTCATGATTTGTTTCTCATATCTTCTAAGATAGAGACAGATCTATCTTAATAAAGTCTTTTCCAAAAAATAACCAAAATTAAGGTGTATTGTAACAGCCATTCAAAAAAAATTACATAATTCAAAATATTTTTGAAACTATTTTTAAAGAAAAACTTGCAAATTTGGAGCATCTCCAACGATTCACTTGTTTCTTCAACCATTGCAATTCGTTCCTCTTCAAACATGAGAAGAAAAATGAAATTTAATTTAGAAAAATAATCTAATAAACTAATTATAGACAAGCTACATAATCTATGATTTTGTAGCTAGTCTAATAAAACAAAAACAAAATGAATTATGTTATAATAAAACAATCAAAACGTTAATTCTAAGAAATTTGTTTACCCATTAAACATTGGAAAAAGAGGCATCTGATCATTTCGAGTTCATGACAACGTTGATGTTGGATGAGTTTTTGATAACAATATCTCCTGATTTCCTAGATCTTTTGCTTGCTCCAGGGGAAGTTTGGTGCACACTGACTCTCAGATCCAAGTTTTCCCTTTCCAACACTATGTTTCGAGCCATTACCTGATTAAGTTGAGCTTGCAAATAAGGGATATCTTGATAGTACCTCTGAATCCAAGTGAAACATTCTTCACAATACACCTAATCCAATCTCGGTATAGGGCGTGTATCTTCTGTGTTCAAAGGTTTAACTTGTGCCATGGTCGTTTTTAAATCATATTGTATTTCTGAAAACCCCCCTTGTTCCCTTAAAAATGGAGGCAGGTTTGAAAACAAATCATACTGGGGCGAATCCACTCTAGTGGAATCATAACTTGCATCCTCAACAAAGATCATATCTTCAATAACAACTGTAGGAATGGGTTTATCACTATTTTGATAATGGTTCTTTGTCATCCTCGACAAAAGTCTACCACTCCTCTTATTTATGAAATCTATGTCATTAACGTCCTATGTAACTTTATTTTTCTGTCTTTTGATTTTATTTTTATCATTACTAACCTTGGTTTGTACAGGATCAGGGGTGACTAATGACCTATTTTTTAAAAGACTCATAATTTCTTCCAAAGATTTCTTTGGAACAAAATCGTGTTTTTTGGAGGTGACCACGGCTACCAGAAGCAACTCGATCGTAGTATTGGAAGGTAAGACAGAGTCTTTCGAGATTTGTATCTCAACTCGAAAATTTTGCAGAGAATGGGACGACACAGTTGGACCAACAGGTTCATCAACACTCAAAGGTAAACCAGAAACAAACTCAAATGGAAAAGGAACAAAGCTATTCCTAACAAGAAAACTCTACCAAGTATCTCTTGTCTTCAACAATTGGGCATTAACCAAAATTCAAATTAGACCATGGTGGAACAAACTGGACTCAGAGTTAGGGTTATGTCTTTGGTAAAACCTTGACATTTTCTGAAGACTCATAAGTAAATAAAAAGGCAAGTTCAACTTAAAACCCAAGAATACCATCAATAATCGTACATGAAACAAAAACACCAGTCCATAACGTCCCTCGCAGGTCACAAATTGTTTAATTATCAACAAGAAGTCATGTCAACGAGTTGTGAACAATTGGATAGGCATACCTTTTACGTTATAGCATGACTTTCTAGATACCAACAGTAAACTCCATGGGATGCTTTCTATCTTTAGATTCTTGAACCAGCGGTCCCCTTCCTACGACAAACCCGTGGCCTCAATTATGGATTCTTCGTTTACTTGTAACTGCAAGTCGTCTACCTTGGATTTGGCACCATCAAAAGTTTTGGCAAAGGATTGTGAAACTTCCAGGTTAAAACCCTCAAAAGACTGGATGAAATTAACCCAACCGAAAAGGACAAGATCATCTATAGCTTCGTCATGAGATAGAAAATCATGTGAGCCATTTGGCTCCACCCTAACCACACGAGCCATCATCTTGCGCACAATCTACCAAACGATTCAAAATGGAGGGGTCTACACTCGAGCTAACCCAAAACAAATGGTTGAGTTTGCATGGCTAACGATGACCTGAAAAATAAGGGCTCGGAAGGATGCTACCATGACTTCCACCTCAATCTTTGATTAAACATCCAGAACCGGAGGACAAAAAAATCAAAAACCACTTTGCCTCCTAAAACCTAATCTATGGTTACGAAGGACCATCCAAAATTTGAAATGAATGTGATCACTGATGGACAGGAGAAAGAAGTAATGGTTTCATATCACGGTTGTTAGCCAAGTCATACGTTGATAAGATAGTGACAAAACAGTTTAATGTAGCATTCAGATCATATGGTAAGGTAACAAAAACATAACCAAAATCGCAAAGGGTAAGGAAATAATCAAACTTTAAAAAATGATTTAATCATAACATAAATCACCCACGATTTGGTTCTATCCTTATGCTATGAAACTTTTATAAAATTTCCACATGGTCACCTATTCACCAAGCCTAAATGTTTTGTTATTTTAGGACTTCCAAAGGTTTGTTTGATTTCACAGGGTGAGAACCTTTAGAGTTCATTCAAAGTGCTTATAAAAGGATTTCAATTTCATGTTTGTTAGTCATGAAAATGAAATCGGTAAACGAGTCAGCTAAAAATAAAACAACTGATCAACCAAGTAATCACCCAAAAACAATGATCAATTTCGTCATAAAAATAAATTAGGCAATGGATAAAAAAATTCTTTGCAATTTTTGCGTTTCAAAAAATCAACGAAGCGATATGATAATTTGGCTGCCAACAATGGCATCTCAGTGGGCAAAGCGGTTATCTCTGCATCATCAAAACTTTATGTCAAGGAAAAAAAAAACTTAAATAACACTTAAAGCAACTTTGAAATAGATCATAATTGAAGATTAAATTATTAAGATTAGTTCAGAAAAATTAATACAATCATATTCAAAAGGAGTGCTTTAAAAAATGATTATAACCTGAAAATTAGTTTTGATCAAAAGGCAAAAATATTTATAAAGGTAATTTCAATATGGTTGACAAGGCCACTGTTGCCAGTAGGCATTCATAGCCTCGACAGGGATGTCATTTAACCCACTAAAGTACTTTAATCCCATCCAAGAGTCGTCTATCCATGATATAAAACTTTTGATATACGATCAATCTCATAAAACATACCTCACATATCTCTAACCCGACATTGCTTCACTACCAGCATGCCCATTCAGTACCCCGATAAAGTTGTCTTGGTATCATGTGCGCATTTACCTGCTGCCAGTAGGCCTATTCAATACCCCGACGGGTTTACACACATTTCCCACATGTTGAAGTGTTTACAACTCTCCTTGGTCATTTATAATGATATAATTTGAAGATTTCATAATGACGAGAGAGCGGAGAGATACCGGAGACTTGATAGCCAAACAGATATATGATCGATCATTAATATTTTCTTTTTTTCTTTAAGAACTGATAGTTTTAATCATGTTTTAGACATTTAGATTTCAATCAAGAAAATATCTAGAGGATGGGGAAGCACTTCGAGGTGATCTCATTAGAACTGGGATGGTGTTAAAAGTTTAAAGGTGATCATACTTCCCAAAGATCTTGACAAAATTTCAGGAATAATATTCTGGAAAAGACTTCTAAAATGATCGTCTTATAAACAAATCATTTTAGCTAAACCTTAATATTGAAGATGTTTTAACTATTTCAAACTTCCATTAGTGATAAATCCGATGATGAAAATTCTCTTTCACAATGGGTTGTGAGTCAGAAATAACTTGAAAAATAAAACCAAACAATGAAAGCAACAATAAAATAATCAACAGAAAACAAAAATATAAACATCTAGGGATATTTACAGGGGGCAGGTCTTATTCCACTCAGGCGAAGTACTTCTTGAGAGTCTGGTCATTCACCGGGAAAGTGTATGGTTGTCCCTCCAAGTTTTGCAAATGAAAGGAGCTAGGACCCAATTTTTCTCCAATAACAAAAGGCCCCAACCACAGGTTTTGAAACTTGCTATGTTCTCATTTATCCTCATGTGCTTTGTCCCACTTAAGAACCAAATCTCCTACATCAAATTATCTATCCAAGGACAAACTTGCATCAAATTGGTTTTTAAGAATTTGTTGGTGTTGGTCCAATTTATGTTTTGCTTGTCCTAGTTTCTTCTAATTTAAGCAAAGCATTTATTCAATTCTCTGAAGGGGGGAATTCTCCCTCCTGAACTTTATGAGATAACTGAAGTGAGGGGAGAAGGACGTGGGGAGGAAGGATATCTTCTCTTCCGTATACGAGGAATAAAGGAGAATTGCCGATGGATGTTTTTGGGGTGACCCTATTAGCCCATAATGTATTATATAATGCATTGTGCCAATCTTTGTGATTATCTGACACTATTCTTTTCAGTATTTTAATCAGATTTTTGTTTGTTGACTCAGCCAAGCCATTGCCTTGAGTATAATAACTAATGGAGTATTTTAGTTTAATTCCTTTTTCTAGAGAAAAAACATTCATGTCCAAGGAAGAAAAATAAGAAGCGTTATCAAAAACTAAACATTTGGGTATTCTAAAACATGTGATAATATGAGAATTCAAGAACGAAATTACCCGATTAGTGTTTACTACCCTTAACGGTAAAGCTTCAGACCATCTTGTAAAATAATATGTTGCCATGAGAATGTATTTGTGTGGTTGTGAAGAAGGTGGGTTAATTGGTCCTATGATATCTAGGCCCCACTATTGGAATGGTGTATCTATTGTAACGGGTTGCAAGGGAAATGCAACCTTCTTGACCCTTCCTGTAGCTTTTTGACAAATTATACATTTGTGAGCCATAGTATGAGCATCCTTAAATAATGTGGGCCAATAGTAACCATCCCTAAGTACTTTGTGGGCAGTTGTGTCTCCATGAAAATGACCCCTGACATCACCGGAATGTAACTCAGCAAGTACATTTTCGGATTCTTCATTTTCTAGGCAACGCAAAAATACACCATCAAAATTCTTCTAAAACAATACATCCTTAATTAATTGAAAAGATGCAGATTTGAGCCTTAGCGCTCTTTTGTTTTTTGGATCATGATTTCGAGGAGTAGTTATGTGCAGCAAATAAAATCTGATATCATTATACCATGAATTAGGCATAGTTTGTGTACAATAGATTTGTGTTTCATTATGAAATTTTTTCAGCTAGTGTTGTTGGTTGATTTTCTGTCATTTAGACTGAGTCAGCCACTAGTTTTCAAAGGCCTTGGTCTCTAACAATTTGTGTGGGTAGGATTTTGAGATCATACTCTTTAAGGGAGGTCATCCAATTAGCCCTTTTCTCCCCAAGTTCCTTATGAACTAACAGATTTCTTACAGCAGGGTAAGGAACAATGATTTTTATCCTAGATTTCAACAGGTAAGGTCTGAAATGTTTAATTGCCTTAAAGACTGAGTAGGCTTGTTGATCTACTGTAGGATAATTTAATTATTCTCCTTTAAAAGAATAACTCATAAATGAAATGTGTATTTCATTATTTTCAACATTTTTCTGAGTAAGCACAGCAACATACGACCTATCTGATGCAAAATTGTAAAGCGTGAAGTCTTTGGAGAAATCATGACTCATTAAGGAGGGGGATTAGATTATAGATTTTCTAATGGAATTAAAAGTTAGGTTCTATTGTGGTCCCCATTTAAAAGGAACATCATTTTTAATCAGGTTTTGCAGAGGCCTAACCATCTCAGAAAAACTTGGAACAAAGCGTCTGACGAAATTTATTTTACCCAAAAAATATTGCATTTCCTTTTTGGAAGATGGTGGAGGGAGATTGGAAATAGCTTGTGTTTGTTCGGGGTCTATAATGATTCCCTCCTTTGAAACTATAAATCCAAGTAATCTTCCCTGCTCTACTGCAAAAAGTGGTTTCTTGGGATTCAGTGAAATACTGAACTTACAACAACGATCTCGTACAACCCTAAGATGTGACAAGTGATCTTTTTTTTTTCTTTGAAAAGACAATGACATCATCTAGGTAGACAACAAATAATTGGTTGATAAGGCCACGAAAATCAATATCCATTTCCCTCTAGAAAGTGGCTCCGGCATTAATCAATCTGAAAGGCATTTTTTGATTAGGCATAGGTGCCCCAAGGGGTGTGGAATGTGGTTTTTAACTGATCTGATGGGGATATAAGGACCTATTTGTACCTTGAGAAACCATCTAGTAAATATAGCCTTTCAGAATCAGACACATGTTGCAAAATTTATTCCATTGGAGGAACAAGATAATTGTCTTTATCAGAGGCTCGATTTAAGTTACAAAAATCGACACAGAGCCTAATTTCTCCATTCTTCTTTCTTATCGGGACCAAGTTGGATACCCATTGGGTATGTCGAACTGGAAAAATGATTTTGATGGTTAATAATTTATTTAGTTCCTTTTTTACTGTGGGTTCTAATTTAGGATGCATTTTCCTAAGTTTTTGTTGAAATGGTTAAGTTTAGGGGTTCATAGGAATTGCATGTTGTATTATGTTTGGATCAAAGTTTTTCAAATCATCGTATGTCCAAGAACATACATATTTAAATTCTTTAAACTATTTTATGAATGCGGATCTTTCTTATTGAGAACACCCTTTACCCAGATTGATATTCTGAGGATTATCTTGCGTTCGTAAGTTTATAGTCCCATAAAGTAATGAGGAATTGTTTGTTTTTCAATTAACCACTCCCCTAAACTTGTCATGTAAATCATAAAACTTTTCTAATCTAACGATAGACTTAGGGATAGAATTTACCATATCAGATAATGTTTCAGCAGAACGAGGGTCAGATATTACCCAAAAATCACAGAGATTTTCATTGTGAGTACTTTCATCAATTAAAACATCTTGGAAAGTGTCCTCCATATGTAAAAAATTTATGATTTGTTGGTCATCGTCAAACACTTGCCAATTGGTAATATTGTCGGGGATCGATGGTCTGAACATCATTTCAACAGAAAATGCATTAGGAGAAAAACCCTCAGTAGGTAATAATTTCGACGCAACATTAGCCAATAAATCTGCTTCGAAATTACTAGATCTAGGAATAGAACTTATGTTAAAAGTGAGAAATTTATGGATTAAGTTCCATACCTTGGTTTGGTAGTTTTTGAGATGAGGTGATAAACGATGAATAGAATTTTTTACCTGTTTAACTACAATTTCAGAATCACCAAATACCATCAATATTTGCACCTTAAGATCTATGGCCTTATTTAGTCCCTGCAGGAGTGCTTCATATTCTGATGTGTTGTTAGTACACTCAAATTCTAATCGATAGGCAATCAATGTCTTATTACCTTTGGGGTCAATCAAAACACAACTCACACCGGCTCCTTCACGATATTTAGACCCATCAAAGTATAAAGACTAGAATTCATCATCATCAACAATGTTTGCATCATTTTTCAAAACTGTCGCCTGAGTATGGGCTGCAATTTCATATTGTTGATCCGGGTTTGGAATAGTGGATATTTCAGTCATGAAATTCCCAAAGAAAGTGTCCCTACCTTGAGCTTCAAATAGGTTTACACCAATGGTAAAAGGCTCATTCGAATCATTTAGATCTGTAACAATGTACTTAAGATAATGTTCCCTATTAACTGTGATCTTGTTAGGTTGGTCATTTTTCGGTAACCACAGATGAGACCAATCTGTAGAAAAATAACCGTGCAATTGTTCGGACCAATCTCTGCTCAAGAACAAGCCATAAAATTCTGGAATATCAATGACAACGATGTCAATTACCCGGTGCAATTTTGGGTTAGATGACAATCTAATCAATACATCTTTAAGTTCGCCAACAACTGTGACATTAGTTCTTTCTAACTGAATACTTTTCAAATCAGAAGGCTTGACTTCAGCATTAATCTTCACACAAACAAACAAAGGCATTACATTCGATGAGGCCCTAGAATCAACCATACAGTTATTCACATTTCTGTTGAAGATTTTGAAAGTTAACAATAACGGTGGTACATTTTTTCGTGGTGTGGGAGTAGAAATCTGCTGTTTTTTTTTTGTTACATCTGAAGTAATTTTATCTAAATTCCTTACAGTTTTATCTGATGTGTCCTTTTTATTATGATCTTCAGGTGGTATTTTTCTCACGACATCTTTCATTTTTTTTATGCCATTTTCTGTTGATTTTTTATTCAAAGGATCATTCTTTTTACTATTATCATCTATACTTCGCAGCATTTTCTGTAGGATGAGAGGGAATTTGAGCAGTTCAAAAATCGATATATTTTCCCTTAGCCTTTTAAGATCTTCAACAAGATCATATTCTAAATCTAGGGAAACGGTATTTTGTGACATTTCAACCTGTTTTGGTTGTCTTGACATCGTATTCTTACTTGTCTCAAGTGAATATGTGTTTTTCACCTTACTCGAGTGTTATACGGGTGTTGGTTTTTATGGATAGTTTCGAAATTAGCATGGAAAATATTGTCGGAAAGATGTCCGAAAACTGGGGGAGATGAGTCCTCCTCATCAGGTGTTTCTTATTCACCTGCATCGTTTTGGTTTTCAGGTAGGACAGAAAGAAAACTATCATTTCCATCTAATATTGTTTGTAAATCATATTGTAACCCTTCAAAATTTAGACCTTATGTAGTCAAATTTGGTCTGTTTGGAGGAAGAGGTTTCTTAAAAGTTGGTCTAAAATCCCCTTTACTTGAATATTCTTCTTCAACAGATCTTTTCAAGTCTATGACTTGATTATATAACTTATGGAAGGCTTTATGTAAACCCTCCAAGTCTAAAGTTTCTTGTTCTTTTTTATTTGGGGAAGGTCTAGTAAAGACTTCTATTTTCTTTTTAGAAGAGGAACTTGATTCAGCTTCCACATTTACATTATCCTTTAAACTAACAATATCCTTTTCAATGAGGACTCATCCTCAAAATCTTCTAGTAATGTGTTTTTCTTAGACCTATTAACCCATATAGCTATATTATGATGTAGGGCTTTAGCATAATATGCAATAATCAAGTTTTCAACAGGCACAGATTTTGTAGGTATTTTTTTTTAAGCATAAGGAATCTCTGATTGAAACCCTTGACTCTCTCTTCGGGGTTCATTTTCATGTTGGACAATTCCATTACTAAAACTTCTGTAGATTTGTCATCCCCAAACTTTTCTAAGAAAAATGTCTCAAACATGTCCCAAGAAACAATAATTTGGGGTTGTTGTGCAAAATACCACATGGAGGAATTTCCTTCAAAGGTGTAAAGGAATAGCCTACACACGACATCCTCGTGTTTGAAGTTTCGAAGCCTAACAACTAACATGAATTTTTTGATATGATCCTCGGCTAATTACTTCGAATCGAGGTCAAATTTGGGTAACCACTTTTCAGAATGTTTGGGTAACGGATGTTGAGGTCTGGGTACTGCCACGGCATCTTGATCGAGCTAAGGTCTGGCAAGGTTTTTTTGGTTAGCCATGAGAGTTGGTGTGGGTGAATTTCGAGATTTCCCAAACGAAAAACTGTCTTCGTCAGAGGATTCTCCTCTTGAAGAGGGTGGAGAAGACCCAGGTGGGGAAGCAGGAAGACCAGATCCTCCAACACCTTGGATTAGTGCTTCAAAATGATCAGTAATAGTATCACATAATGTGTGATCAGGAAGATCAGTGCCAAGATGATCTTCTTGTTGATTGGAAAAATCAAGGGGCTAATTTAATTGTCCACCACATTTTCTAAGTTTGGACAATGCGCCATGGGTTCTTAATATTGACTGGCACGAATTACGGATAATTTCTTGTACATCAATCCCTTGAGTAATCAATGTCACAGGTTCAACGAGAATATCAAGTGCAGCTTCTCACGTAGTGGCTGGATCAAGTATAATGGTAGGGTATGAGAGACTACACGTCACGACAGGAGCATGATTATTTGGGGGATTCTTACGACCTCCTCATGCCATTAATGACTTTCAGGCCCTCCTTCTATCACCATTTTTTTACGGGCGTTTATGACACTCTATCAATGAGAAGGGAAGATCTGGTCCGAGGTTGTCTAGTTAACCCAACCATTTAAAATAACCTACCATGACGGGTTTTGTGGCTCCGTTAGCCAATGAAAACACTAAAGTAAACTACGAAAGACACAAACTATATATCTATACAATCTCACTACGTATATTAACTGATAAACCTATCTATTAATATATATCTAACATACAATCTTATTATATACAATATGTATGTACAGATACAAGGTGTTAGTCCCTAAAGTTACACTCGGCTGCTGAGAGGGAAAGCTAGGGCATCATTCGTTTATTGCAAAGTTTTTTTAAGGTTTTATGACTTGGTTTATTGTAAAGTGGTTGAAAACTGGGTCAAGATTACAACATGACAGGAAAATCAAGAATAAAACATAGTATATCCCACTGACTGAATAATAGGTAGATACATAGATGGATTAAACAAATTTAAGAAAAAGGAAAGTGAAATCTTCAATATKTCAACTTCACAAGAGTTTTTGTCTCAATATATTATAAAKAAACAAAGGAATCAACTTGACCTTATTACTTGAAAATTTATCTCTACAGCAAAATCTTCACTGTATAAATTAACATTCAAGAACCAAAAAGCATTGCAATCTGAATAATAAATTCAAGTATGAAGAATGAAATAACAAAGTAGAAAAAATAAGGTCTAACCATCCATATGCCTTTGCTATTGAGTTTCAATTGAACATAAATGTCTTTTACAATAAGCTCCACAAAAAGTTTCTCTGGATCTCCAATTTTTCCCCCTCCTTCCTCTCATTCTACAGAGTTTATATAGAAACAATACATAATAATCAAGATCCAAAAGAAATGGATCTGAAAACCTCCTCATCTATGTTTAGTTTCTTGTTTCAAATAATCAAGGAGAAGATCCAATCTGATCT
>JZKD02S2069755.1:19729-38863 GCA_000966675.3 Picea glauca | reverse complement strand
AATTGATGAGGTGGCTTGTCAACTGTTGTCCATGAGATTTTTCAGGAAAACAAATCTGGTAAATTCCTGAAAAATAGGGTCCAACAATCAATTCAAATATCTTAAATGGTGATAGTTGTGTAAAAACTAAGAGAGGTTTTTGTGAAGGGGAATGTTCCCAAATAAAACCTCTTTTGGTTTCATCAAATTCATCTCCATCTGTTCTGCAACCTCTCTTGAAGAAGAATACTAAAACAGGAAAAAATAACAGAGTATTTCCTGTAGCTTATCAGAAAATTAGCCCTCAAAGATCAATTCAAATCTCTTAAATGGTGATATCTGTGTAAAAAATGAGAGATTTTTTTGTGAAGGGGCATGTTCCCAACAAAAACCTCTTTTGGTTTCATCAAATTCCTCTCCGGCTGTTTTGTAACATATTTTGAAGATAAAGACTGAAACAGGAAAAAATAACAGAGTATTTCCTGTATCTTATCAGAAAATTAGCCTTCAAAGATCAATATGAATATCTTAAATGGTGATAGATGTGTAAAAAATGAGAGAGGTTTTTGTGAAGGGGCATGTTCCCAACAAAAAAATCTTTTGGTTTCAACAAATTCATCTCCAGCTGTTCTGCAACCCCTCTTGAAGAAAAAGACTAAAATAGGTAAAAAGAATTTCCTGTAGCTTTTTTGGTTTTTCTTTTAATGATTCTTTGCATCTGATGGTACTTCTGCCAATTCTGAAATAGTGTTTCCATCGTTGCTATGGTTCCCTGTGTAGCCACGAGCCTTTGAACCTTCATAAGGCATATCATTGTTGACAAATTTGTCTTCTATGTTTGAACCATTAGTTACTTTTGGTTCCATTTCAATCTATGTTTTCTTGAAATCTTCAGAAGGTGTAGTTTCATTCAAGTATAAGGAAACACAAGGTTCCTTGGCTTTAACCTGGTATTTTAAGATTAATTTTGAGCTATGTTCTTCCTCGGAACTTGATGAATCTAAAGCTCCAGGTACATCTGGTAAGTAATTTGAGTCTACCAAGTAATCCTGTTTTTCTTCAGGGAATTCACTGATGCCTTCAACCATCTTTTTAGCTTTTGCTAATCTAGTTGAAGCTCTCGTTATAGGGCCTGTAGGTGGTGTAAGTATTCCCTTACCTTTGCTGACAGATTTCTTGGGTAATGGGGTCTTTTTTGCTCTTTTCCTAGTACTTGTTTCAACATCTTCAGAGCCATCTTCTATGATTATGGTGTTTTCTTCTTTGATTGATGGATTGAACATCGCTTTTGACTTGAGCCTATACTTATTAGTAACCCTAGTCAAATTCTTCCGAGGTTTCTGTGATACATACACACCTTTACCCTTTTTTCCTTTGATTGCAACACTCCTTTTGTTGGTCGATGGCATTTCAGACTTGACTGTAGTTTGAGCAGCGAGTTCATTATCTGACTTTGTTTCTCCTTTAACATCTTCTTCAGGAAGCATTTCAATTTCGAGCTCCCATCTAGGTCTCTTACTTCTGCTTTTCTTAGTTACCTTGATATCAGAAGACTCATCTTTCACAGGAATTTCATTAGAAATATCTAGGCTCTGAGTAATGGTCTTCTTCCCTCTGCCCTTTTTCTACTTATTGGATTGATTGATAGGTTTTAAGGATTGCACCAGCCAGTTCCAGGGATTTTGTAATTCGTTCAGGGCATACATGAATAGGGTTTTGATCAGGACTTGATGGAACAAACTGCCTTTAGCATTAGTGGAGATTGACTGTACTTTCTTGGACATTTTTGTCAAACCTTTAAGAAGAAAATAAGGAAGATTTAAAGGGTAATCACCGTTTAGATGCATCAATATTCTGATATGGCAGATGTAGACCAATGAAAACCTTCCTTCGTAGGTGATGTACCTGTGAATCACCACCAGAGCTGTGTGCCATTCGGGTCAAACCCAGTTACGAGGTATTCCCCTTATCCAATCTGGATTTTGCTTATCTGGAAGGAGAAATTGATTTACAAATTCAGTAACCACGTGCTCCTTCTTCCACCATCTTTCCCCTCCAACCACAAGCCTGCAAGATTTAACTATATTCTGCTCTGTGACTAGCATCAACATCTTGCCGATATCGACCTCGTGACCATCAAAATTCTGAGCGAATTCCATGGAAACCCGCATAACCCTTAAACGTGGTGAGAAATTCAAACCATCTGGCATCCTTGAACCTTTGGGCCATCTGAGGATAGGCCTCAAGAAGTTCGGCTCCTTCTGGTTCTATTCTGGCAACATGTCCGCTCCTCTTTGGTGCCATTAAACCCGACTCTGCAACTATTGTCTTCGGATTCCAAATTCACCACTTGTAATTGTTAGTGTATCCTGCTGCTTTGAATGGATATTTTCATTTCTCCCTGCAAGCCTTAATTAAACCAACTTCGAACAGGTAACATATAATCATCATCAAGCAACAGGTGATTTTGAAATGAACCCTGCTCATGTGCATAGCAATTATATTATGAAACTGTTGGATTTGGAAATGATAGCTAAGCTTTCGTGGAAGCACACGAACTCTCAATTCATGAATCGTGTCATCATAACTAAATCGGGATAACAGGCGCAAGTTATGGCATGATTATTTGGTGCTACGGGAATAGGCTTATTCCCGTAGCGCGTTTGACAACTTGAAAATTTGAAATTCAAACGGCATAAAAGGAGACACTTCAATTTTAAACAATGTTTTTCAAAATCAAACTTGAATAAACTATTCAAAAACTAAAATGCAAACCATAAGACACTAAAAATAAAGAACGAAATCAACTGGAAACAGAAATTGAAGTGTAGGTAAGAAGGGTTTAGAATAAGGTTTTCTCACTAAACCAAGACAAAATTAGAGACTAACACAAGGTTTGCATAAAGGCTTGTGAAAATTGAAAGTTTTACTACTAAAACAAAGTTTGAGAAAGATATAACAATGCTAAGGAAGTTATTCTATAACTATATAGTCACAAACATTAAAATAAATGAATAAGATCCATAATGATATAACTGTAATGAACAAAGCATTTAAAGTTGAATTGTTTAATCGTTATTCATTCACAAAAATAAATAAATTAACTAAAAAGAAAAAAGTAACTAACCTGATGTTGATCAGCGATAAAGAAAAGCACTAAGCTATTTGTCTTTCTACATAATGCAAGCTCCAATAACTTGTTTACCAAGAAGAAATCTATGGCAAGAGGCAGAGAATATCTTACAATATTTCCTGAAGTAATTCAACGAATTTTATGTTTTAAAAGCAATCTATAAGTAACTAAAAGACAAATGTTTTTCTCATGTGACTTTATGTGATTCAAAATCTAGAGATGGAATCAAATCCAATCTTTGGCAGATGATATAACAATATATAACATTTGACGTAAACTCAGAATGTACAGATACTTGTTTTGTGTTTAATTAGCCACAGGGATTATGATAACCATAAATGACGGACCATACAAGATATAAGAACAACATGAAAACATAAAGTGTTTAACAGACTAAAGCTAATTCATAGCATGTATGTTTCCATGCTCAGAAAAATATGAAAATAATACGACAATAATCACATCATATAGTTTACATAAGGACTAAAGCCAAAAGCACATTGTATTTCATATCATTCCAAATTCTTCAGGTCCCAAAAAGAATACCCCTTGTCTCTGGGCAAGTATCAGTATTTAAAATAAGTTTATGATATGTTTCTCATATCTTCTAAGATAGAGACAGATCTTCCTTAATAAAGTCTTTTCCAAAAAATAAACAAAATTAAGGTCTATTGTAACAACCATTCAAAAATAATTACATAATTCAAAATATTTTTGAAACTATTTTTAAAGAAAAACTTGCAAATTTGGAGCATCTCCAATGATTCACTTGTTCCTTCAACCATTGCAATTCGTTCCTCTTTAAACCTGAGAAGAAAAATAAAATTTAATTTAGAAAAAGAATCTAATAAACTAATTATAGACAAGCTATAGAATCTATGATTTTGTAGCTAGTCTAATAAAGAAAAAACAAAATGAATTATGTTATAATAAAACAATCAAGGCGTTAATTCTAATAAATTTGTTTACCCATTAAACATTGGAAAAAGAGGCATCTGATAATTTTGAGTTCATAACATCGTTGATGTTGGATGAGTTTTTGATAACGATATCTCCTAATTTCCTAGATCTTTTTCTAGCTCTAGGGGAAGTTTGTTGCACACTGACTCTCAGATCCAAGTTTTCCCTTTCCAACACTATGTTTCGAGCCATTACCTTATTAAGTTGAGCTTGCAAATAAGGGATATCTTGATAGTACCTATGAATCCAAGTGAAACATTACTCACAATACACTTGTTCCAATCTCGGCAGAGGGCGTGTATCTGTAGATTTTAACCTTGAACAATATTTACTGCAAACAGATATTCAGTAAAAGAACAGAAAAGATACAATGGAAAATACAAACATTACACAGAGATTTTTCCCCTGGAAACCCAAACCAGTAAAACCAACATATTCTATATTTTCATTGTGTTACATTGTTTACAATACAATATACATATAGGAGCTAGCGGCATCCAAAACCCTAACCCAATGACTTGGATTAGTCAACAACCCTAATTCCTTAACTGGAAATAGAAAACCATCAGCAAAAAAACCATGTGCCGAAGAACCACCTAAACATGTGACATGTTTCACGAGGTAGAAAAAAAATATCTCGGGGGCGCTGCCCCCGAACCCCCACACAAGGGGCATTCACCCCCCTGCACATACCAAACATTCTCCCACTTGTTGTTTTCTTTGCATACAGGGGGTTACATAGTCAACAATTCAGGGCAGCAATGCCCATGGATCCTCTACACCAAGAGAACTTCTTAGTGCTCACAGATTTTGTTAATGAATCTGCAACATTCTTCAAAGTGTCCACCTTCATCAACAATACTTTCTTTTGTTCAACCATGTCTCTCACAAAGTGATATTGAATATCAATACGCTTTGTATTTGAATGATAAGATGGGTTCTTCACTAGAAAAATTGCACTCTGACTGTCACAATCTATCCTTACAACTTGTTGTACCAACCCAATACCTTAACACAATCTTTGTAATCATACTTCTTCCTTACTTGCATGAGTGGCTACCATGTATTCAGCTTCTGTAGTTGAAAGTGCCACTACAGCATGTCTTTTTCTCATCCAACTTATTGCTCCTCCAAATAGGTTAAACACATACCCACTTGTAGATCTCCTACGATCCAAATCTCTAGCCCAGTCTGCATCCACAAAGTCATGTATATCCACCACCCTGTCCAATCTCAGTCTTCCTTTGTAGCACAATCCATAGCTAGAAGTGCCACGCAAATACCTGAAAACCTTTTTTACTGTTGTCCAATGCTCCTTCCCTGGTTTTGACATATACCTGCTCAAAACTCCCACTGCATGTGCAATGTATGGTCTAGTACAGACCATTGCATACATCAAACTGCCAAATGCACTCACATATGAAACATGAGACATGTCCTCCTCCTCTTCATGTGTCTTGGGAAATTGATCCGCAGATAACTTTACACCAACAAGAATAGGAACCTTGACCGGTTTACATTCCTACATATTAAACCTCTGCAGTATTGTCTCAACATATTTTCTATTATTTAACCAGAGTTTACTCCTTTTCTGATCTCTTCTCATTTCCATGCCCAAAATGAAATTTGAAGCACCAAGATCCTTCATGTCAAATTTAGAGGACAACTGAGTTTTCACATCCTAGATAATCTCCTTGTTGTTTCCTATCAACAACATGTCATCCACATACAAGACCAAATAAATGAAATGATCACCAATTAATTTAAAATACACACAGTGATCCTCTTTGCTTCTTATGAAGCCAAGTCCCAGCATATAAGTATAAAAATTTTGATACCACATCCTCGATGATTGTTTTAAACCATACAGGGACTTTTTCAGCGTGCATACCAGCTCCTTATTTCCCTTCACAGCATAACCTTCCGGTTGCTTAATATAGATTTCTTCTTCCAGATCCCCATGTAGGAATGTTGTCTTCACGTCCATCTATTCTACTTCAAAATCAAATGCAGCAGCAACAAAGAATAGAAATTTTATAGAGGTTAACTTGGCAACAGAAGAAAAAATCTCACCAAAATCAATTCCCTCAACCTAGGAATAACCCTTTGCTACTAACTGAGCTTTGTATTTCTCCACTTTTCCTTCTGCATTCAGCTTCTTTTTAAATACCCATTTGTTTCCAATGGGATTTATTCCAGTCGACAACTCCACTAGATCCCAAGCCTCATTCTTATCCAAAGATGTCATTTCTTCGTCCATGGCCCTTTTCCAGAGATTTCCATCCTCTAAATCCACTGCCTCCCTGACAGTTCTAGGATCATCATCAGTAATAGAAAAAGAAAAATTTGAATGGAAATCAGATGGAGTATACCTTTTTGGTATCCTTCTTTCGCGAACTGGTCTCCTCAATACTGGAGTATGAGGATCTTCTTCTTTTGATTCATGTTCTTCTGTAGAGTTTGACTCATCATCCTTTAAATCAAACTCTATTTTCTCTGTTTCTTCCTTACTTGGTAGGACTTCTTGTTTAACAACATCCTTCATTTCTCTAAATACCACATCTCGGCTATACACTACCTTCTTAGTTTTTGGGTTCCAAAGCTTATAACCTTTGAGACAATATTTATATCCAATAAAGATACACTTTTCGGCCTTCTTATCTAGCTAACTCATGTTTTCCTTTGGGACATGAACATATGCATCACGACCAAATACCTTGAGATGTGTGAGAGAAGGTTCCTTACCAATCCATACCTCTTGTGGAGTCTTGTCATCCAACGCTGATGAGGGTGATCTATTGACCAGGTAACATGCAGTACCCATTGCCTCTACCCAGAATCCTTGCCCTAACTTGGCACCACTGAGCATGCACCTTGCTTTTTCTATCAACATCATATTCATCCTTTCTACAACTCCATTCTGTTGAGGTGTATATGGAGTAGTATTTTTCCTTTCTATACCACACTTCTTACAGAATTCTTAAAATTCATTCCCACGGAACTCTCCACCATTATTTGTCCCCAACACCTTAATTCTTTTCTCTATTTGATTCTCAACAAGAGACTTAAACTCTTTAAACCTATCAAAGACTTCAAATTTCTTCCTAAGGAAATATATCCAAGTATTCCTTGAGAATTCGTCTATAAATGAGACATAGTACATAGATTTTCCCAATGATGGGATTGACACAGGTCCAAAAACATCACTGTGAACTAGATGTAAAATTTATTCTTCCCTCGTTGCACCAGAGGGGAATCTTACCCAATTTTGCTTCCCATATAGACAATGTTCATAGAAATCAAAATCCATTGAGCAGTTAGAAATACCTTCAATGATACCTTTACAGTGTATTAGTCGAAGACCCTTCTCTCTGATATGCCCCAGGTTTTGATGCCACGGCATAACCTTTTCTCCAAATACTATAGGAGTTCTTTCTTCTTCAACTCAAATATCAGGAACAATGGAAATATTACACCCATCACTAATATTTATTCCTTGCATCTTATACAAAGTTCCAAACCGAGCTCTCTTCAGCAACACCATTGCTCCTCGAACCATCATGTAGGTTTCCTTTTCAAATGTTGTTTTTACCCCTGCATTGTCCATTTTGCTTACATAAATCAAATTTCTAGCCAAACCTGGGATGTGTAGAACAACAGGCAGTGTTATAATCCTTCCATATATCAGCCTCAACTTGAATTTTCCTCGTCCTATGATTATGGTTGTCTAATCATCACCCAAGAAAACATTACCTCCATCATACCTTTCATATTCGCAGAACCACTCCCTGTGGGGAGACATATGAAAGGATGCACCAGAGTCAACTAACCATGCCTCATGATCTGCATGTGTGCTTGAAGAAGCCAAGTACACATCCCCTCCTTCTTCCTTGGTGGTATTTTCTTCTGTAGAAGGATATTCTTCAGATCCCTTCTTTTTCTCAACTTTGGATCTACATTGCTTCTTGTCGTGCCCTCCTTTTCCACATATCCAACATACCCTTACAAAATTTCAAGGAGATTTAGATCTACCGTTAGACTTAGATCTCCCACTTGATAACTTAGATCTATTTATTTCCTAGGAACGTCCTCTTGCAAATAATGCGTTTGTGCTTTGTCCTTCCATATTCTTCAGTCTCATCTCCTCCGACAACAAGGATGAGACCACTTCATCAAATTTCAAGGAAGTTTTATTACTACCTATGGCCACAACCAGACTATCCCATGAGTCTGGTAAAGATCACAGTAAACTAATACATTTATCTTCATCTGAAATTTTAATCTCAACAGATATTAACTGACTTACCATAGTATTGAAGGCGTTCAAATTCTCTACCACCAAGTCTCCATCTCTCATCGTCAGGTTATACAGCTTCTTTCTCAGGAATAGTTTATTTCCTATGTATTTAGACTGATACAACTTCCCCAACTTTTCCCATAAATCCTTGGTCGTAGCTTCCTCTAACGCATTCAGTAATACTGAATCTGAGAGACATAGTCGAATTGTGCTATTTTCCTTCTGATCCAACTTTTTCCAGTCATCTGTTGAAGTTCCTGTAGGTGCAGTACCTAGATCTACCGCAATCCACTGATCTCTGTCCACCAACAGATCTTCCATCTTGAGCTTCCACAGCTCAAAACTTTTCCCATTAAACTTCTCGATCTCCATCTTCAAATTTCTTGCCATTTCTTTTCACCTAAAAAATGAATACAACAGATCTCCCACTGTAACAAGGCTTACCACAGTCCCGAGCCAAACCCTTGACCACAAAGGCGTACCCCTGAAGCCAACAAATTTCTGATTCCAAATGTAGATTTTAACCTTGTACAATATTTACTGCAAACAAATATTCAGTAAAAGAACAGAAAAGATACAATGGAAAATACAAACATTACACAGAGATTTTTCCCCTGGAACCCCAAGCCGGTAAAACCAACATATTTTATATTTTCATTGTGTTACATTGTTTACAATACAATATACATATAGGATCCAGTGGCATCCAAAACCATAACCCAATGACCTGGATTAGTCAACAACCCTAATTCCTTAACCGGAAATAGAAAACCATCGGCAAAGAAACCATGTGCCAAAAAACCACCTAAATATGTGACATGTTTTACTCGTGCAAAGAATATAACACATACCCAACAGTATCATCTGTGTTCAAAGGCTTACCTTGTCCCATGGTCATTTTTAAATCATATTGTATTCCTGAAAAAACCCCTTGTTCCGTTAAAAATGGAAGCAGTTTTGAAACAAATCGTACTGGGATGATTCCACTCTAGTGGAATAAGAACTTGCATCCTCAACATAGATCGTACCTTCAATAACAACTGTAGGTCACGATTTTAATATCGGTTCCTTGTCATCCTCGACAAAATTCTACCACTCCTCTTATTTATGAAATCTATGTCATTAACGTCATGTGTAACTTGTTTTCCCTGTCTTTTGATTTATTTTTATCATTACTAACCTTGGTTTGTACAATATCAGGGGCGACTGATGACCTATTTCTTAAAAGACTCATAATTTCTTCCAAATATTTCTTTGGAATGAAATCACATTTTTTGGAGGTGACCTCGGCTACTGGAAGAAACTCAATCAAAGTATTGGATGGTAAGATAGAGTCTTTCAAGATTTGTATCTCAACTCAAAATTTTTGCAAAGAATGGGATGACACAGTTGGACCAACAGGTTCATCAACACTCAGAGGTAAACTAGAAATAGGCTCAGATGGAAAAGGAACATAGCTATTCCTAAGAAGAAAAAATTTCCAATTATCTCTTGTCTTCAACAATTGGGCATTAACCATAATTCGAATTAGACCATGGTGGAACAAACTGGACTCAAAATTAGGGTTATGTCTTTCGTAAAACTTGGACATTTTCTAAAGACTCTTAAGTAAATAAAAAGGAAAGTTTAACTTAAAACCCAAGAAGACAATCAATAACCGTATATGAAACAAAAACACCAGTCCATAATGTCCCTCGCAAGTCACAAATTGTTTAATTATCAATAGCAAGCCATGCCAACGAGTTTTGAACAACTAGATAGGCGTACCTTTTACGTTACAGCGTGATTTTCTGGATACCAACAATAAATTCCATGCGATGCCCTCTATCTTCAAATTCTTGAACCAACGATCCCCTTCCTATGACAAACCTATGGCCTTAGCTATGGATTCTTTGTTTACTTGTAACTGCAAGTCGCCTACCTTGGCTTTGGCACCATCGAAAGTTTTGGCAAAGGCTTGTGCAACTTCCAGGTTAAAACCCTCAAAATACTGGATGAAATTAACTGAATCAAAAAGGACAAGGTCATCTACAGTGTTGTCATGAGATAGAAAATCATGTGAGCCATTCAGCTCCACCCTAACCACAGGAGCCATCATCTTGTGCACAATGTACCAAAATGTGCAAAATGGAGGGGCCTGCAATGAGCCAACCCAAAACAAATGGTTGATTTTGCATGGCTAATGGTGACCCGAAAACTAAGGGATCGGAAGGACTCTACCATGAATTACACCTCAATATTTGATCAAACACCCAGAATCAGAGGACGAAAAACTCAAAAACCACTTTGTCTCCTAAAACCTACTCTCTGTTTACGAAGGACCATCCAAAAGATGAAATGAGTGTGATCACTAATGGACAAGACATATAGGTAATGGTTTCATAGCATGGTCACTAGCCAGGTCATACGTTGATAAGACAGTTACGGAACATTTTAATGCAACATTCAGATCATATAGTAATGTAACAAAAACATAACCAAAATCTCAAAGGGTAAGGAAATAATCAAACTTTAAAAATTGATATAATCATAAAATAAATCACCCATGATTTGGTTCTATCCTTATGCTATGGAACTTTTATAAAATTTTCACATGGTCACCTATTCACCAAGCCTAAATGTTCACATGGTCACCTATTCACCACTATAGTATGAGAGGATGCCACGACAACCCTCATTACTCATGCAAATGGGGTTATTCACGTATGTAATTTCAAGAATATTCTAGAAGGTTAAAAACCAAATCACAATTAAGGGTTGAGGAAGTCAAAAACCTACCCCTAAATGGCTATCGGGCTATGTTAAATATTAGGCCACTAGGAGGAGAAGGGGTTCCATTCTTTGGCATTGTATCGTGTTCCATAGCTGAGAAAAACATATGATAGTGGTATTTTGTGAGCATAAAAGGGGAGGAGAGATTTTGTAGCAGCCATACGGGCCACAGGTCAAAGGCAAATCCACAGAGAGTGTCTCTTTCTTTGTACTTGCTTCATTTTTATAACAAAGAAAATAGAGCAGAGTAGCCTCACCTTCTAGCTGGGTTTTCTCTCGTATCGGGTTTCCCGGGTCATATCTTGTGTTTATTTGTGGATGGTGTGGTTGTATTTTATTGTTCTCTATTATCTACATTTTATCTGTTTCATGTAATTTCCCCATGGATCGAAGGGGAAATTAGGAGAATGGGAAGACTCGAGAAAGGAGTCGCAAAAATAATCTAAGAAAGAGCAGTCAAGTTCGAGTGTCGTTAACCCTTCACAATCCATATTCAATATGGAAGAAAAAGTGGGCATAAATCCATACCAAGGTGATATCGATGCATTAAAAATGAATCATTGGTTGCAACAATAGTTTATTTTAGCGTTCACTATATAGATGAAGGGAAACATATTTCATCTGCTAGATTGAAGTTAGAGGACCATACTTTAACCTAGTGGGAGAGCCACACGGAAACACTTAGGATAGAGGATAATCTGTCAGTAACTAGGTGGGAGGAATTCAAAACGCTCATCATGTCCCAATTCTACCCTATCGTGTATGTAGAGGACCAATGGATCCGATGGCACTACTTAAGGCAGAGGTAGGGGCATAGTGTATAGGAGTACACCATTGAGTTTAGAAAGATGGCCATCACATTGGGTATCTCTCCCACGAACCTAGATGTACTCCTTAAGTATCTATGGGGTTTACACAATCATCTATGAAACCAGGTGATTCTCTTCAAGCCAAGGACAGTGGATGACGCGTGTGTACATGCATAGTACATGAAAAACATAGGCCAAAAGAAAGGGTAACCAAGTGGTTCGAAGCAGAAAGAGTGCCAAAAATCTTCTAAGAAGGGGAAGATGTTAAGTATCAGATCTATTATATTAAGAAGAAAAAAAAATATTGCAGCAAATACCAGCAGGATAATAAAATGTAAAGAACCACAACAAAAAAGAATACCTTTATTGATAGGAAGCAATGTTCACTTGCCTCTTCAATGGGGAAACCTCCAACAGAGCAACGCTCTATTACAATAATTCTCAAGACAAAGACTTATCATGCCTTCTACTCTTATTTATACTAATTTTGTCTTTTAAAGAACATTCTAGAGGAATATATTTCTAGAAGCAGAAGCTTCTATTAGATCTTCTTACATTGACTTGTTCGCATTTATTAAATAGGCCTTATCAACTAATGTAGACCTTTATTACATGGAAAATATATTATTTTAACTATGTGAAGGGTTAGGGAGGCTAGGTCCATAACATGCCCTCCCCCTTGAAGAACAACCTTGTCCTCAAGGCTTGAGATGAATAAATTGTCGTAGAATGGTGGTTGGCTCCCAGGTGGCATCTTCTGGAGATGTATATTTCCACTGAACTAACACTTCCTTGATGGTGCATTGACAAAGGAGATGCTCTCGCTGGTCCAAGAATTCTTGTGGTTGCAACCAAATGGAACCTTATTCACCCAACTTAGGGAGACTAGTTTGAGTTTGACACTTAGTTCCCATCACTTTCTTTAAGCACGAGACACGAAAAACAGGATGGATCTTAGAATGATTGGGCATAGCTAATTGGTAGGCCATAGCCCCACTCGCTTGAGAATGGTATAAGGACCATAAAATTTTTGAGAAAGTTTATGAAAGTGTTCAACTTTGAGTGAAGTCTTCTTATAAGGTTGCAAACGAAGAAACACGTAGTCCCCTTCAAAAAATTGTTGTTCAAAATGACCTTGATCTACATGTTGCTTCATGCAATTTTGATCCATGACCAAATTTTCTTTGAGGGTATGGAGAATGGCCTCTCGCACTATAAGATTTTTGTCAACCTCTTGAACCTTTGAGACACCTGGAATGTATGAGAGAAACGACAATGTATTTTTTCCATAGATTGCTTCAAAAGGAGTCATGCGAGTAGCGGTATGGTAAGAGGTGTTGTACCATGATTGAACTAGGAGTTACCATTGAGCCCACTGATTTTTTTTGTCGTATGAAAAACACCACAAATATGTTTCCAAACACTTATTGAGAAATTTAATTTGGCCATCAATATGGGGATGATAGGCGGTGTTGAGATGCAATTGGCTTCCATGGAGCCCAAACAATTCTTGCCAAAAATTACTGGTGAAAGTTGGATCTCTATCAGAGACAATAGAATGAGGCATTCCATGAAGTTTGAATATATTATCCATGAAAATTTGAGCCAATGTGGATGCGGTGAATGGGTGTTGAAGAGAATAGAAATGAACATATTTTGGAAGACGATCGACTACCACCATGATGACTAAATTATTGCCTGATTTAGGTAAGCCAACAATGAAATCCACAGAAATATCCCTCCAAATAGCAAGGGGAATCAAAAGTTGTTGGAGTGTGCCTGGGGCTTTGATTTTTTCTCTCTTTTTGAATTGATAGACATCACATTTAGCCACAAATGTGCGGACGTCATGTTTCATACCATCCCATAAAAAATAATATTTGACCCTTTCGTAGTTTTTGGTAAAACCTAAATGCCTAGTTCTCGGTGAAGCATGAAGCTCAACAAGCATTGTGGATTTAAGTTGTGAATTTTTTCTTAAACTATTTCAAAAAAGATTGCCTTTGTTGTGAATATCTTCATTGTGACAAGAGTACCCTCGAGAAGCTGTAGAATGGTGTTGCAATTGTTGGATCAAACAAGAGATTTTGGGGTCTTGTGGTTATTCCTAGCGAATGGCTTGGAACCAATCTAGTACAATGAAGGATAGGGAAAAGAGGGCCCCTTTTTCTTCATACTTCCTTGAAAGAGAATCAACAACCACATTTTCCTTTCCCTTCTTGTAAATGATCTCATAATCATATCCAGATAGGTTTTCACCCATTTTTGTTGCTCTAGGGATAAAATTTGTTGTTTCAAAATATTCTTGAGGATCTGATGATCCATTTTAATTTGGAAGTGTTTTCCCAGGAGATAAGGATGATATAGATCCATGGAATGAAAAATATCCAACATTTCCTTTTCATGGATTGATTGGCCCAAATTTCTCTCCAAAAGGTGTTTTCTAGTGAAGGCCAAAGGCCTTCCATCTTGCATGAGGACTGCCCCAATTCCTTTCCCTGAAGCATCATATTCCAGGACAAAAGTTTTTGTGAAGTCGGGAAGGGACAGGATGGGAGTCGTGCACATAGCCTATTTCAATGCATGGAAGGATTGATCAGCGACTGAAGTCCAAGTGAAATAAATATGTTTAAGGAGAGCGATGAGAGTTGTAGCAAGTTTTCCATAATTTTGAACAAAATTACAATAATACCTTGTTAAACCCAGAAAACCATTCAATCTCTTAAGATTTTTAGGGCGAGGGAAATCCTTTATAGCTTAAATTTTCTTAGGATCCACACATATGTTGTCCTTTCCAACAATATGACTCAGGTACTCCACTTCAGAGGCTCCAAAAGCACATTTAGATTGTTTGAGGAAAATTTTGTGCTGAGATAGTAGATGGAGAACTTGATCCACATGGTCGAGATGGTATTCCCAAGTTTTACTATAGATGAGAATATCATCAAAGAAAACTAAGACAAAATGACAAAAGATTGGATGGAAGACAGGATTCATGAGACTTTGTAAAGTGGAGGGAGCATTACATAAGCCAAAGGGCGTGACCAAGAACTAATAGTGACCCTCATGAGTTCTAAAGGCAGTCTTGGGAATGTCTTCCTCTTTCATACATATCTGGTGGTAGCCAGAATGACAGTAATGTGAAATTTGTCTTTTATGGTGAGTTTGTTGAGGGCACAAAAGTTAGGGCACATGCCCCAAGTTCATTCTTTCTTGGGTACCATGACCACATAAGAGGAATAGGGGCTTGTACTAGGATGGATAACACCTTCTTTGAGAAATTCTTGAACAATTTTCTCAATTTCATTATTCTTAGAAAAGGGATGGAAATAAGGGCGAACATTGGGAGGGAGGATACCCAGTACTAGAGGAATGGAATGATCATGAACACCACGGGAAGGGGGAATTCCATGGAGAGTGGAAAAAATGGCTTGGTTTTTGGAGAGGATAGATTGGAGGTCAAGATGCATAGTGGGTGTCTTTACTACTTGAATGGAATGGAGTTGGGAAATAATTCCTGAATGACCTTTTTTGAGGAGCTTTTCCATTCAATGAGAATTGATGATCTCAAGGAAGCCAATTGTGATTCCTTGGAACTGATATTGTTGTCCCTCCTATTGGAATTACATGGTTAATTCCTTAAAATTCATGAGGATGAGTCCCAGAGTGCGTAACCATTCAACACCAAGCACAATGTCAGAACCACGCATGTCGATAACAAACATATGAAATTTTAGGTGGTATTGACCAATTTCTAGGCGCAAATTTTCACAATTCCTGTCACATTTCATGGAACCACCATTAGAAATCATTATTTGAAAATTGTTGAAAACACAGATATAGAAATTGATTTCCTAGGAAATGTAATGATGAATAAAATTATGGGTGTTGCCACTGTCAATGAGGATGATGAACTTCATGTGCTTAATGTATCCAATGAGCTTGAGGGTTTGGGGAGCAGAGAAGCCAATGAGGGCATGCAGCGAAATCAGTGGTTCAACTTATTGTGGATCAGAGGGTGGAGTAGGAGCATTGGCTGGGGGTAGATCTTCCATGAGGGAAACTTTGACCTCCTCGTCAGCAACATCCTCATAAATGGCCATAAAAAGTTTATATTCCTTACACTTGTGCCCCGAAAAATATTTTTCATCACAATTATAGCAAAGAGCCTTGAGTTGGTGTTCATCCATTTCTACCCGAGTTAATATCTCTATATTGAGAGGAGTGGTAGGAGGGATAGGATTGGTGGGTCGAGTGCAAGGAATAAAGGTTGGTTTTTGGTTCTGCGTGGAGACAATCTGTTGGGATTCCTTTGCTCATTGAGTATCTTCCATTCAATTATGAGGGTGATCCATTAGGACCTAGGCGTGGATTTCATCCTTAAGGTCACTAATAAATAATTCCCTAAAGAAGGCATCTGACATGCCCTCTGTTTGGAAATCCAAGTGCTCAAAATAAAATATAAAGTCTTCCACTGTGCCAGATTGTTTCAACTTGGTCAAATGGCCTAGGTAGTGAGTGTCAGTGTCAAAGCATTTATAAATATCTGCAACAAATTGTGTCCAAGAAACATACGCTTGGCATGTATTTCTACACCATTTCCAGTGTTCGATATCCTGATAGAGAACACCATAACAAATTTTGGTCAACTCATCAGTAATGTCATGCAAGGAGAAATAATGTTCCATTTGAGTGACCCATCTTTTGGGATCTGAGCCATCAAATATTTTCACCTCAACTCTGGGAAGATGGGGGTCATGATGAAGGGAGTTGGAATGAAATTCCATATTGTGAGAATATTCCTCACCTTCATAGTGTGAAGGTTGTGCAGAGGAGTTAGAGCCATGGGATTGTTTTAACCATTGGTTGAGAGTAATGGTGAGGGAGGCCAATTCACCCTTAACTTTCTCCAAATTCGCCTATAACTTTGGCCTTAAAGGTTTCCAATTTGGAATTGGTGGAAGCAATGTCAAAATTCACTCTCTAGATGTTCTTCGAGTGTTGCTTGGATTCAGATTGTAGGTGAAAGAGTTCTTGGTTATAGGTGGTGGCCATTTGGAAATGAGTGGTGTCGGGGATGGGAAGTGGGTCCATAGAAAAAAAGACGCAAAAATGATATATACGATGGTGATCATGGTGAAAAGATGAATGCAATGGGATATGCGTCAAATAAGGGTGCCAAGAAGACTGGGGGGTCCACGGAAAAAAAAAAAAATGTCTTAGAAGCGATAGGTACCACAAAAATCAGGGCAAAGAGATAAATCCAACAAGATAGGCCCCAAATAAGGGTATCAGCCTTAATACTGCAGTAACGAATGGCCCAAGTTGTTAAGAGGAGAAATTATATACAAATTTCACAACCAAAATGAAGGAGGAAAGGTTGCGCTGCAATATATCTAGTTTGTTCCTTTTTTTTCTATTTCTTACCAGGGGTTAGAGTTTACAGGGTTCCTAGAGACAAGGGTTTTCCCTGTTCTCTAGTTCTTTGATATACATATGAGGTCGAACAATAGTGCTCGGATCAATATCTTAGGGTGCCAACTAAGGAGGCTTGATCGTACCCTTATTTGTACTATCCCATTACCCAAGTACTAAAGTGTATCTTCCAGAGTGTTGTTCTCAGTGTAACTATAGAAGTTAGGTGGTTGATCGGTTGATCTAGAGCTGGTTTCAGGAGACCTAGGGGACTCTCGATATACCTATCGGTACATGAGAGTGATGGTCATGTACATATTTTGTCTGATGTGGTACTACTAGAGGGGTACCAACAAGGGTTACAAAGGTTTCCAATAAGGTGAAACATTTGTTTCTAGGCAACCCCATGAAACCATATGTATTTCTTACGTGTAGTCTTCCCCAGCACAATTTTACCCACTACGTGATAGATCTTTGTGCTTTAAATACATCGACAGTACATGTCTCTACCCTGAAGAAAACAAATCCCACATTTTCCACAAAGGAAAGTGCTTTGATACCAATTTTTAAGTACCAGATCTATTATATTAAGCAGAAACAGAAATATTGCAGAAAAAACCAGTCGGACAATAAAATGTAGAGAACCACAACCAAAAAGAATATCTTTATTGATAGGAAGCAATGTTCACTTGCCTCTTCGATGGGGCAACCTCCAACAAACAAATTCTCTATTACAATAATGCTCAAGAAAATGACTTCACATACCTCCTACTCTTATTTATACTAATTCTATCTTCTAAAGAACATTATAGAGGAAGATCTGTCTAGAAGCGGAAGCTTCTATTAGATCTTCTTACATTGACTTGTTCACATTTATTAAATAGGCTTTATTAACTAATGTCAACCTTTATTACATGGAAAATATATTATTCTACCTACGTTAGGGGTTAGGGAGGTTAGCTCCCTAATAGAAGAAGAAGTGGAAAGGGGGGAAAGATAATAATACATCATCCATTGCACATCAAAGTAAATATCCCAGCAACCATGAAAATCATTGCAACATCGATGGTCAAACTGAGGAAAATGTTGGAAAATACATCCATAGATGAAACCAAATAATCGCAAGAAGGAGGGAAAGAAGAAGAACCTTCTAGCCACAAATTCAAGCAATCAGGTTGAAAGTAGCTTGAATGTGGATGAAAATATTGTTTGTCCATCTGTGCAGCAGGGGGTGAATCTAAGTAGCCTTCATCACCAAAAAGGGAAGGATATGACCAAACTCTTCCACGTCAATATCTAGGTTAAGAAGACCAAGATAGATGCTTTTTTCAACTCTGGTTCATAGGCTAGTCTCATAGCAGCAAATTTGGTCAAAAATCTTGGATTGGAGGTTCACGATCATCCTAGCCCCTATCCATTGGGTTGGATAAACAAGGATGCAAAGATAAAGGTAACGAAATAGTGTAAGATTAAATTTGTTGTAAGTGTTGATTTTATTGATGAAGTAGAATTGGGCGTTGTACCCCTTGATGTACGTGGAGTAGTGTTTGGAAGCCCCTACATGTATATGAGGGATGCAATCTTCACGCGGAGAGCCAACCAGTACCAATTGATTAAGGATGGAAAGTTCTACATCATTAATGCACATAAATACTGTTGATACTGAGAGGGGGGTGAATCAGTATCAAGTACAATTTAAAACATTTTTCAAATTATACTTAAACCATTCAACTATATCCAATGAGAAATGAACAATAGTATAAGAGTTA
>JZKD02S2069755.1:0-14645 GCA_000966675.3 Picea glauca | reverse complement strand
TTGTCATCTTCAAAAATTCATTTCTCCTCAACCATGAGGATCCACATGACGTGCCACATACCACCAAAAACAACATGATGTATACTATCCATCCATGGGTGTTGTATATGCATGTGCATTGTACTTCATGTCCAAATACCTTCATCAATCTTGCGGTCCAAAACCCATGACTAGGGTTGACTTCAATGACAACAACCAATCTTCCAACAGGAGGTTGTATGCAAAAGTTATGACCCCAAGATGTTGAGGTACCAACTTAACCATAGGGGCCCACATAACTTTTGGTGTTTTATCTCCTAGGGTTAGGTTTTTAGATGTCTAGGGTTTTGGAATTCATGAGTAATGTTAAAAAGGCCTTTGGAGCCTCATTGTAATCATTCTACTCAAACAGATGCACGTAGAAGCCACATCTTTTCACAGAGATAGCTACCACCATTCAAGAAAATGTTTTAGTTCTGCAGTTTTACAGTTTCATCATATTTCATTTATTCAATCTAAGATATTTTTCACTGGATATATGTGTTGTTCTTCATATCTTTGCGTTTATTGTACTCATTTTGTTAATCAGTTTGTTTCGCTCCTAAATACGGATCAGTGGTATCATAGTGGTCTGCTATTCATTTATTTTTCTTCATACATGTCCCCGACAAGATCTATGTACAAGAATTTGGGACTCGAACCAATCGATCCATTGTAAGATCGGTTGCATCGAGCCCAAAAACAACCCATGGGAGACAAAAATAAAGATGATGGAGCAGGAGATCCTTTTAAAATGTTGCTCAAGAAATCCCTTGTATGACAAAGGAAGGAAATGATGGAAAAATTTGCGCAGATACTTTGGCGGCTGCCCACATGAGAAGCATCTTCATCAAGCAGCCATGAACCGCCTTCAAGGTATAGGAAATTTTTTATATTCCATTATTTAAAGGATTGATAGATGCGGATGTTGTAGATAAACAGTTGAATCTGCTCGAAGAGCATTTTTTAGTTCAAAATTTTTTCGATGGGGAAAAGATTACTTTTTCCCTCCTCAAGGTCGTCCCCCATGTTAAGGACCAGTGGGACACTTACTCTGAGAAAAGGGCCATAGAGGAATTTGCAATATTTGGGTTTGCCTCTACATGGAATTCCTTCTGGGATGTCATTAAAGAATAGTACTACCCTGTTGGAATCTACGAGGACCAGTAGACCAGATGGACCACCCTGCGTCAAGAAAGGGACCAAACAGTACTAGATTTCACTAATATTTTCCATACCCTGCACACCAAATTGGGTATCAAAGACTCTAAGGGATATCTGGTGCTCAAATATCACGGTTGTTTGCATAGATACATTCAAACGGAAATGGAGTTTTTGTAGATCGCCTCATTGGGTATGGCTTATAGATATATTGTCAATATCGAGGAGAAATTTAAGCATAAGAGGTGAGAGTTTGGATCTACAAACTCCTCACAGCCGAAGCAAGGAAAAGGTGGCCCCAACCCACACAGTAAGGGAGAAAGCAAAGATGGCAACTCTCAGAACAACCAGTACAAGCCGCAACACAATAAGGGCAATGAGAAGATGAAGAAGGACACGGTAAAATGGTGTGAATACCATAAAATCCCTTGGCACAACACTGAATAATTCCACTCGAAGTAGTCACTCGTGGCTGAGATGAAGGCTTCCAAGTCAGAGACCGATTTTGATTCTGAATCAAATCCAGAAGGAGGGAAGCGTATTATCGATGTTGAACCAAGTGCCATTGTCGCTACCACCAAAGTCCATCCAAGTGAACCAGAAGAACCAGAGGAAGGGGAATGCTTCTTTCACTCACAGATGTGGGTAAAGGGGGCTTCACTTCATTTCATTGTCAATAGCGGCAGTCAGAAGAACCTAATCTCAACATAGGTCATCAAGTAGCTAGACCTGTCGACGAAACCACACCTGCAACCCTACACCATCGATTGGCTTCTCCAAGGAATAGATCTCTGTGTTAGCCAACAATGTTGTCTGCCCTATGAAATCAATCCTTTCAAAGATAAGGTATTGTGCGATATTTCTCCCCTTGAAGTTTGTGATGTTATTTTAGGACAACCATATTTGTGGAAGCATCATGTTGTGTATGATTCTAGACCCTGTAGTGTTATTATTACTTTGGGTAGACAATTGTACATGATACTAGAGGTAGCGTCGCCTACCACTATTTCTTTAATCTCTTCTAAGCAATGCAGTAAGGTCATTTCACAAACTAGGAAATGTGTCTTCTTTGTGATCTATGCTCAAAGTAAGAAGAAGGTCACCACCACATCCATGGCCTCTACACAGAGCCTCTCTTTGCAACAGAAGCAAGTGGACGGGATCGTGGAAGGGTACAGAGACATCTTCTCCTCACCCACCGGGGTACCAATGCACTGCCAAGTCAAGCATCCAATTGATCTAACCCTCGATGGACCTCTTCCTAATGGACCAATCTATCATCGCTCGTTGATAGAAAATGATGAAATCAAGTGTCAAATCCAATATCTTCTTCAAAAGGGGCACATCAAACCCATCTCCTCCCCTTGCGGAAGCCCGGTTGTACTGGTGTAGAAGAAGGATGGGACCTGGCAAATCTGCATTGATTACAGAGCATTAAACAAAATCACAGTCAGAAATCGGTACCGAATTCCCAGGATTTATGACCTTCTTGACTAACTCAAGGGGGAAAGTTCTTCAGAAAGATTGACCTAAATTCTGGCTACCACCAGGTTCCCATCAAACCAACTGATATATGGAATACAACTTTCAAATCTAAAGAAGGTCTCTTCGAATGGTTGGTCATGCCCTTTGGCTTAACAAATTCCCCAACCACTTTCATGAGGTTGATGGATGATGTATTGAGACCCTTCACCAAATCTTTTGTGGTGGTATATTTGGATGACATCATCATCTTCAACAGAACTTGGGAGGAGCACATGTGGCATATTCAACATGTTTTGAGCACTTTGCAGCAACACAAGCTATATTCCAACTTGGAAAAATTCTCCTTTGGCATGAACAGGGTCCAATACTTGGGCTACAATGTTGATGAGAATGGGGTACATGTTCATCCCACTAAGATCCAATTCATTTGTGACTGGCTAGCCCCGACCACACTAATTGAGCTTCAAAGCTTCTTAGGATTGAAAAACTTCTACCAATGGTTCGTGTTGGGATTCAACCATATTGCATGGGCCCTCGGCCACATGAACAAGGATGGTGGCAGGGAAAATTTTGTGTGGGGGAAGGAACAACAACGAGCATTTGAGGATATGAAGCATCGCTTCTGCTTGGCTCCAGTACTCTCCTTGCCTGATCTGCAACAATTGTTGGATATTGAGACTGATGCATATAACTATGTTGTAGGCTCCGTTCTCACTCAGCACAGTCATCCTGTGGCATACCATAGTGAGACACTCTCAGATATTGTCCATAAATACCCCACCTATGACAAAGAAATGTATTCCATTGTACAAGCTTGTCATCAATGGAAACATTACATTCTAGGAAAGGATACGATCATCCACAATGATCACAAGCCTTTTTAGTTCATACAGACACAGGGGAAGTTGCAAAATGACCTCCATCAGAATTGGTCCACCTACTTGCAGCAGTTCCATCTCAACATTAAGTACAAAACACAAAGCACAATTCATGCCGTTGACTACCTCAGTCGACCTCTTGTGGCTTCACTCACCACTGTGCTCCATTCCTATGGACATGAGGCATCTAAGTGGCCCCAACTTTATCAGCAAGTTCCAAACTTCTCCACCACCTATCAGCTCTTGGGTACAAGCGCAACTTTCACCGATTTTCAAATTCAAGATGGGTTGTTATTCCATCTGGGCCATCTTTGTGTTCCTACAAGAGAGCATGCAAAGATGATTTGGAAATCCCACTACAGTTGGATGGCATGATATTTTGGCGTGGAGAAAACTATGGTCGTTGTACAAAAGCATTTTTATTGGCCAAAACTTTGACAGGATGTCAGTAAGTATATCAGATCTTGTTGATGCAGGCGCACCCTCTGGTACGTCCGCTCACAGGACCTTTTATCCTTCCTTGGCCCAAAGAACTGAGATGTTCTTCTATTTCCCTATCGAGAAATTTTCCACCCACAGAAATCTCTCACGGGACTCCCCTCCTTCTATCAGGGTTTTGATACCCGTGAGGTTCTAACCACTTGGATCACCGATCCCCGATCCTCGATGTGCTCCTTTATTTCCTTAGCCCCACTTGGCTAAGCCTTTAGTCCACACAACCGTTTTCTATAAGACCGCAGTCTTATATTTCTTCTTGTCGGGTTTTCTGACTTCAAAATCCCGAAGCGCTCAAATTCATGTTAGCCCACCAGGCTAAGCCTTCGTCCATGTGATATTCTCTATATGACCGCAGTCATAACTCCCATCGAGGTTTCAAGCATTCCAATGTCGAAATACACATGCCCTCAGGACTCGCGATCCCCTGAATCCCGACGCGCCCTTTATGCGTTAGCTCTCCTGGCTATAGGCTTTGGCCCATGTGACCGTTAACCCATGACCGCAATCTTATCCCTCGTCGGGGCTACGGGGTTTCTAATGCCTAAATGCACTCACCCTCAGAATTCGCGATCCCTCGAACCCCGATTCTCTGCCAGGCTGACAGCTAGCTCCCACAATGGCACTTCCTCCTTGTCCGACGTGCTGACCGTTGGCCACATGGTGGCACCTTCCTCCTTGCCAGGGTTTCACGGTTCGCGATTTCAGAATGCGTAAACACTTTGTGACCAGGATCCCCGATATCCCGATGACCCAAACCCCGATCGACAACTTCCTATCGGAACTTTCCCCGATGGTGTCGATTTCTTCCACGCGTCCCCTCTGATGGACGGTCCCGATTTCTCCGGGGTTTCGCGACTGGTGATGTCTCAACTTTCTTGTCCTCAGGAACTCTGATTTCCCAATGTCGGATATCCCAATACCTTCGATCTCTGCCACGCGTCCCAGTGAATGGACGGCTCTGATCTTCCCGGTATTTTTCCTATGGAAATTCCCGATCTTCTGCTCTCGTGAACCCCGACTTCGTCAGATCTTTTGATACGCATCCCAAGTGGATGGATGGTTCAGGTCGGTCCTCTCTGTTTCGAGACTTCTGATGTCCCGATCTTCACGACCTCAGGAATCCCAATTTCCCGTGTGTGGATATGTCGACTTTCTTAGGATTTCTGACACCTGTCCCAAGTGGATGGACGGTTCAGATTTACTCTGGGATTTTCACTATGAAAATTCTCGATCACTCGTCCTTGTGACTCCTGATTTCGCAAATGACGAAATCCCGATGGCCTCACTTCTCGTCGGAATTTTCCTCCTCCTGTTCACGAGACTTAAACTCCATGCAACTCTTGGTTGATCCAATGGCTGACGAGTGTTTGAATGAGATCTGACGGTCCACAATCTCTGGAGCTTGAACTCCGAACACAGTCGTAATCCCACTCGCTTCTCTGGCAGATCTAATGGCTGGCGGGATTTCTCTAATCCTCCCTGCCAATTTCTGACTGTCGATCCCTTCCCTTCGACGAGCTTGAAAGCCTTATCCCTCCTGAGATTTCACACAACTCTGGTTCTTCACGAAGACTCTTGCACGCAACCCTTGCAGCAATTCTCAACCACTTCCTAGTGTTGAGTTCCTTCGACTCTGCGCACACCTGCAGCAGCAGTCCTTCAATACTTATCTTAGATTCACAACTGAGACTCTCCTTAGCCTGCGCACTCCTTGCACAACTCGAATAACCCAATTTCACTTCTGGGTGAACGAGAACAAGAGTTAAACTATCTGAGCCTTTTGTCAACGCACTCCTTGCGGACGACTTCAACTGCATTCCTTGCAGGAATCCTTGCTCAGATAGAGAAATGATTGAAACTCATTCTTCTTCCTTCCAGACTTCAAACTCAAACCATGAAATCACATACACAGCATATAAAAGCAAACGCATACCAGGAAGCAAACATTCAAGAGCATAATATCAATACACAGAGAACAACACAAAACCATGAATTTGAATCATCCTTCTCTATTAATCCAAATATCAGTACATGGGTGTTTCTGCACAACTCTCTGCTTCTCTTCTATGCTCCAATGCTTCTAACTATTCCTGAATGAATGTTACAATACACAGTGAGGGTGTCTATATCCGTTTTCCCTCCACTCCTTCTAAAACTATCTAATCTAATATTCAATTCTACCTACTTACATAAATGCCTCCTACCTACTATGGATGAGAGCAGATCGCTCAAGGTCCAATACAATGCATAAGTACGCCTCTTCTTAACTATCACATTTAAGTTTGGTGCATCCCTTTTTCAAAATTTTAAACAATTTAACATATGCTCAAAATGTGTGGCGCTTGCCCCCAAGCTCGCTTGATGTTGATGATGCTCCTGCATCATAGTCCCTTGCTTGAAGATTTTCATGGGCTCCTGTCCATAAGCTCCTGCACGGTCTGTCCATGCCTCAAAATCTCTACTTCAGTCTCCCAGCTGGCATCTTCAACTGGATGGCCCTTCCACTTGACCAAATATTCAAAATATTCTTTCCTTCTGGTCTTCTTACCCACTCGTTTATCCAATATCTGCTCCATCTATGGCTTCTCTGCAACTGGCATCTGCTTCTGCCACTGAACCTCTGGATGTTTACCACTTGTTCCTGCTTCCTCAGCTTTGTATGGGTATAAATCTGCGACATTGCATATCGGAGAAATTTTGATCCCATTGGGTAATTCAATCTCATAAGCATTTTCTCCCATTTTCTTCAAGACCTTGCATGGTCTCATTTTCTTCATCTTCAATTTATTGTATGTTCCTCTCAGGAACCTTTCTCTTCTCAAATGTGCCATAACTAATTCACCAACCTCGAACTGAAGTTGTCTCTTCCATTGGTTGGCTCTGTGCTTATATTCGTGACTTGAATCTAGCAGTCGTTGCTTCACCTGGCCGTGAAGTTCTTCATCGCCTCTGCGAACTCTTCGGCACTTGCGCTCCTAGTCGCAGTCGGTTCCGAATCCCTTAATTCAGAAACTCCTCTCGGATGCATGCCATACACAATCTGAAATGGACTTTTGCCTATGCTCCTGTTCACTGAGTCATTATAAGCAAACTTTGCCTGTGGCAATACATTGTCCCAACTGCGGTGGTGCTCCACCACCAGGCTTCTCAGCAACTCTCCCAGACTCCTGTTTACCACTTCTGTCTGCCCATCCGTCTGAGGATGATAAGATGAACTAAACAACAAGTTAGTCCCTAGCTTCTTCCATATTTTCCTCCAAAAGTGCCCTATGAACTTTGTATCTCTGTCTGAAACTATACTTCTGGGTAAGACGTGAAGTCGAATGACCTCTTTAAAAAACATATTTGCGATGTGAGTCGCATCACTGGTTTTATGACATGGGATAAAATGTGCCATATTGGAAAACCTATCCACTACCACAAAGATCGAATCAAATCCTCTTTGCTTCCTTGGCAATCCCAATATGAAATCCATGCTGATTTCATCCCATGGCTTCTCAAGTATGGTCAATGGTTGATAAAAACCCGCATTCTGATTCTTTCCCTTTGCATGCTGGTAAATTCTGCATCTATCTACAAACCTCTTGACCTCTGACTGCATCCCTGGCCAAAAGTATGACTCGCTCAACTTTGCAAATGTTTTATCCTGACCGAAGTGTCCGGCTAATCCTCCGCTGTGTTTCTCCTTCAGTAGATTCTCCCTCATGGAGCAATTTGGAATACATAGTTGATTGCCCTTAAACAACAACCCTTCCTGGATCACGTACTCTATCCACTGGCTTCTGTCTCTGAGAACTGGGTTCTCAGCTGCTCCGTATACTTCTTTAAAATCTTGATCATCTGCATACATATCCCTGAGATCATCAAAGCCTAACGTCCTGACTTTGAACTCCTGCAACAGCAAACACTTCCTGCTCAAAGCATCAACAACTTTGTTAGCAGTACCAGAAATATGCTTAGTTACAAAAGTGAAATTTTGCATGCATTCAACCCATTTAACATGCCTCTGATTCAACTTCTCCTGTTGAGTCACAAATTGTAATGCATGGTTATCACTATATAAAAAAAATTCCTTTGGGATCAAATAGTGCCTCCATTTCTTCAATGCCTGTATGATGGCATAAAATTCCTTATCATACGTGGAGTATTTTTATTTTGCCTCATTCAACTTCTCACTGAAATATGCAATCGGTCTGTCCTCCTGACTCAAGACCGCTCCTATTGCAAACCCGCTTGCATCACATTTTACCTGGAATGTCTTTTGAAAATCCAGTAACACCAGAATTGGTTGTTCCATAATATTTCGTTTCAACAAATTGAAACTCTTCTCAGCCTCTTCAGTCCAGTGAAAAGATTTATGTCTTTTCTTCACTGTATCCATCATCGCTTCACTAATTCCACTGAAATTCCTGATGAATTTTCGGTAGAAACTAGCCAAACCGTGAAAACTTCTCACCTCAAATATGTTCCTTGGTGATGGCCAATTCTTAATCACTTCCACCTTATCTGGATCCATCCTCAGTTCATCTGCAGATATAACAAAATCTAGATAAATGAGCTCTGTCTTCATAAACGAGGATTTCTTCATGTTTATCAATAGCTTCTCCTACTGTAGCTTCTTCATTATTGTAGCTAAATACTTAAGATGTTCTGCCTTTGTCTTGCTGAAAATTAATATGTCATCCAGGTATACAATGACAAACTTCCCGATGAATTCCCTCAGGACTTCATTCATTAACCTCATAAAGGTACTCGGCGCATTTGTTAAGTCAAACGGCATAACAAGCCATTCATACAAACCTTCATTTGTCTTGAATGTTGTTTTCCATTCATCACCTTCTCTCATGCGGATCTGGTGATATCCACTCTTCAAATCAATCTTTGAAAAAAAAATTGCTCCACTTAAGAAATCCATCAAATCATCCATTCTTGGCAATGGGAATCTGTACCTGATAGTTATCTTGTTAATCACCCTTGAATCAGTGCACATCCTCCAGCCTCCGTCTTTCTTCGGACTAAGTACTGTTGGAACAACACATGGACTCAAGCTTTCCCTGACCAAACCTTTGTCCACCAACTCCTGGACCTGTCTTTTAACCTCTTCATTCTCCTGCGGCGTCAATCTGTACGTGGCTTTGTTTGGTAAACTAGCTCCTGGTATGAGATCAATATGATGGCTCACACTCCTCATCGGTGGAAACGAACGAGGTAATTCGTCCACCACGATGTCAGCGAACTCTTCCAGTAGTTCCTGAATTTCTTCTGGTAAATCATCCACTCTTGTGCTGGTCAAAACAATCTTTGGTTTCCTGACCACAAAGAATTGTGGATCTTCTTTCTTCTTCACCTCCGTAAGAAGCTCCTTCCCACTCATGAGTAGTACAGTATTTCTCCCTTCTGGTTTTACCTCCTTATCCTTGATCGGAAGCAACATATGAGTTCTCCCATTCTTATCTAAGGTATATGTATTCATCTTCCCATCATGAATCACATTTCTATCATATTGCCATGGTCTGCCCAGCAATAAATGACAGACATCCATAGGAATAACATCACAGAGTATTTTTTCATTATACCCTCCTATTTTGAATTCAACTAAACATTGTTTAGTGACATTTACCTGATGTCCCTTCTGTAGCCATGAAACTTTGTATGGACTCGGGTGATCAATTGTCTCCAGCTCCAGCTTCTCTACCATCTCGGTCGAAATGATATTATCTGTGCTACCGTTGTCTACGATAACCTTGCATACCCTGTCTTTGGTTTTGCAAGTAGTTCTGAAAAGTCTGTTTCTTTGAGCTGAGTCCTCTACCTCTTTCTCGGGTGTTAAGATAACTTTACGCATCATCGGCGACCTTTCGCCTTCATCATCATCTGCTTCAACATCTCGCCTCTGTGCCTCGGCGATGTGAGTCTCTCCACTGTCCTTCTTTTTCTCTGGACACTCGAATGACCTGTGCCCATTTTTCCCACACATGAAGCATATGATTATTCCTCCTCTTCCTCTTCCTCTACCTCTGGTACGAGGAAACCTATTATTATCAGCATATCCTCCTCTGTGCTCTGTATGCTGTCCTCTTTGCTCTGCGTATTTCCCTCACTGCGAACTTCCACCTCTCTCTGTTTGAGTCTAAGGTTTCTTCCAATCGTCCTTGGGCTTCTGGTATTTATCTTGGGCAACCGATTTTCCTTTGGGCTGACTTCTGCCTCGGCCTCGCTGACCTTGCTTACGGCTCAGCTTCTCTTCAGCTTTCAAAGCCATTTGATAGGCATCCTCCACCATTCGGATGGTTTCCATGCTCATCTCATCCTGGATATCATATCTCAGGCCATTCATATACCTGGCAACTTTCTCACCATCGCTCTCCCGATGACCTGCCCTGATGTTCAGTCGATAGAATTCCTCCGTGTATTCTTTTACTGTCATCATCTTCTGTCTCAAGTTCTGCATCCTCCTGAACAGAGTGATTTGATAATCTCTCGGGATGAACTTTGCCTTCATTTTCGCAATCATTCGATCCCAACTTTTAATTTTTTGCTTGCCCTTGCAGCGTCTATCTGCTTGCAGCTCGTCCCACCATAATGTTGCATGTCCCTTCAATCTCGTGACAACATGCCTGACCTTCTTATCCTCTTCGACATCTTCATAATCGAAGTATGTATCCAAAGCTCTAATCCAATCTAAAAGCTCTTCCGCATCCAGATTCCCCTCATAAACTGGAATGTCCATCTTCGTTTTTGCACCCATCCGTGCAATAGATTTTATTAGACGTTCATTGGTTGCATCCTCGGCTGCAACTTCTTCTTCTTGTTCAGCTTCAACCTCACTTTCGGAATCGCTTAGATTCCCAGCACCGACTGTGCGTCTTTGTGTTGTCTCCATATCTTCGAGTCTATCTTGTAGATCATGTATCTCTCTTTCCATTTCTGGATTCTGCGCTTTCCTACCCCTTCTCCTCGGGTTTTCTCTTTCCTCTGGATCGGGTGACTGTCTATCCCATCTCCTCGGTGGCATGGTGAATTTCTTCTTCTCTGCTACAGAAAGAAAAGAAATTTTCTTGCTCTGATACCACTTGACGCAGGCGCACCCTCTGGCACGTCCGCTCACAGGACCTTTTCTCCTTCCTCGGCCCAAAGAACTGAGATGTTCTTATATTTCCCTATCGGGAAATTTTCCACCCACAGAACTCTCTCTAGGGACTCCCCTCCTTCTATCGGGGTTTTGATACCCGTGAGGTTCTAACCACTTGGATCACCGATCCCCGATCCCCGATGCGCTCCTTTATTGCCTTAGCCCCACCTAGCAAAGCCTTTAGTCCATGGGACAATTTTCTATAAGACCACAGCCTTATATTTCTTCTTGTCGGGTTTTCTGACTTCAAAATCCCGATGTTCTCAAATTCTCGTTAGCCCTCCAGGCTAAGCCTTTGTCCACGTGATCTTCTCTATATGACCGCAGTCATAACTCCCATCAGGGTTTCGAGCATTCCAATGTCGAAATACACATGCCCTCAGGACTCGCGATCCCCTGAATCCCGACACACCCTTTATGCGTTAGCTCTCCTGGCTATAGGATTTGACCCATGTGACCGTTAACCGTGACCGCATTCTTATCCAACGTCAGGGCTACATGGTTTCTAATTCCTAAATGCACTCACCCTCAGAATTCGCGATCCCTCGAACCTCGATTCTCCGCCAGGCTGACAGCTGGCTCCCACAATGGCACTTCCTCCTTGTCCGACATGCTGACCGTTGGCCGCACGGTGGCACCTTCCTCCTTGTCGGGGTTTCGCGGTTCGCGATTTCAGAATGCGTAAACACTTTTTGACCAGGATCCCCGATATCCCGATGACCCAAACCCCGATCGACAACTTCCTATCGGAACTTTCCCCGATGGCGCCGATTTCTTCCTCGCGTCCCCTCTGATGGACGATCCCGATTTCTCCGGGGTTTTGTGACTTGTGATGTCTCAACTTTTTTGTCCTCGGGAACTCCGATTTCCCGATGTCGGATATCCCGATACCTTCGATCTCTGCCACACGTCCCAGTGAATGGATGACTCTGATATTCCCGAGATTTTTCCTATGGAAATTCGCGATCTTCTACTCTCGTGAACCTCGACTTCGTCAGATCTTCTGACACGTGTCCCAAGTGGATGGATGGTTCAGGTCGGTCCTCATTGTTTCGAGACTTCTGATGTCCCTATCTTCACGACCTCAGGAATCCCGATTTCCCGAGTGTCGATATGCTGACTTTCTTAGGATTTATGACACCTGTCCCAAGTGGATGGATGGTTCAGATTTACTACGGGATTTTCACTATGAAAATTCCCGATCACTCGTCCTTGTGACTCCCTATTTTGCGAATGCCAAAATCCCGATGGCCTCACTTCTCGTCGGGATTTTCCTCCTTATGTTCACAAGAATTAAACTCTGTGCAACTCCTAGTTGATCCAACGGCTAACGAGTGTTTGAATGAGATCTGACGATCCACAATCTCTGGAGCTTGAACTCCAAACACAGTCGTAATCCCACTCGCTTCTCTGGCAGATCTAACGGATGGCGGGATTTCACTAATCCTCCTTGCCAATTCCTGACCGTCGATCCATTCCCGTCGACGAGCTTGAAAGCCTTATCCCTCCTGAGCTTTCACACAACTCTGATTCTTCACGAAGACTCTTGCGCGCAATCCTTGCGGCAATTCTCAACCACTTCCTAGTGTTGAGTTCCTTCGACTCTGCGCACACCTGCAGCAGCAGTCCTTCAATACTTAGCTTAGATTCACAACTGAGACTCTCCTTAGCCTGTGCACTCCTTGCACAGATCGGATAACCCAATTTCACTTCTGGGTGAACGAGAACAAGAGATAAACTATCTGAGCCTTTTGTCAACGCACTCCTTGCGGACAACTTCAACTGCATTCCTTGCAGGAATCCTTGCTCAGATAGAGAAACGATTGAAACTCATTCTTCTTCCTTCTAGACTTCAAACTCAAACAATGAAATCACATACACAGCATATAAAAGAAAATGTATACCAGGAAGCAAACATTCAAGAGCATAATATCAATACACAGAGAACAACACAAAACCATGAATTTGAATCAACCTTCTCTATTAATCCAAATATCAGTACATGGGTGTTTCTACACAAATCTTTGCTTCTCCTCTATGCTCCAATGCTTCTAACTATTCCTAAATGAATGTTACAATACACAGTGAGGGTGTCTATATCCGTTTTCCCTCCACTCCTTCTAAAATTGTCTAATCTAATATTCAATTCTACCTACTTACATAAATGCCTCCTACCTACTATGGATGAGAGCGGATCACTCAAGGTCCAATACAATGCATAAGTACGCCTCTTCTTAACTATCACATTTAAGTTTGGCGCATCCCTTTTTCAAAAGTTTAAACAATTTAACATATGCTCAAAATGTGTGGCGCTTGCCCCCAAGCTCGCTTGATGTTGACGATGCTCCTGCATCACTTGCACTACCTATGCTATTGTCAATACAACCATCAAGAAGTAAGGCTTATACACCCCTCTTACTAACCCTGAGAATCCTTGGGAATCCATCTCGATGGATTACATGTCTGGCCTTCCATCCACCAAGCACGACAATGATTGTGTATTTGTAGCCATTGATTGGTTTTCAAAGATGGTCATCGTCATAGCTTGCAAGAAGAACATCACAGCGACAATTACTTCCAATATATTATTTAAACAAGTGTGGGTCCACTTTGGGATACCACATACCATCATCTCAAACAGGGACATCAAGTTCCTCAACACCTTCCGATTGAGTCGCTGGTCACTGTTGAACACCAAGATAACTAAATCCACTGCTTTCCACCCCCAAATAGACGACCAAACTGAGTTCTTCAATCAGATGATTGTGCACATCCTGGGCATGTACAACTATAATCATTTTAATACATGGGATGAGAGTCTCCCCTCTATTCAACATAGTTACAACAGGTCTCTCCATAGCTCCACCGACCATAGCCCATTTCAGGTGGGACTGGGATTCCAACCCTTGGGTCCCATTGATGTTTCACTACCTCTTGCAACCACACAAACATACTCTTCCCATGTTCAGTCTGAGACCAAAAAAGACACCAGATTCATTGAGTGGATTCGGCACATCCACCAATAGGTCCATGAGATTTTGCAGAAAGCCAATGCTGAGTACAAGCAGCACCATGATCAACATAGGGTATCGCACCAGTTTCAGGTTGGAGACAAGATCTGGTTAAATTTGGAGAGTCTTACAGGGCCCCATCAGAAGCTCCACCCACTTCACTATGGGACTTACACCATCACCAAGGTTATGGGTAGAAATTATTTTGAGCTCAACACTCCGTCCTTCCTTGGCTTGCACCCAGTGTTCAACGTGGACCTCTTTTGACCATATTTTCCACCCATATTGGACACCTCAAAGATTGCAAAACAACTGACACCAACACAGCTCAACCTTGACTGCATGGAACATGTTGGAAATACTAATACAACTGAGAGGGGGGGGTGAATCAGTTGTTTATAAGCTTAAACAATTTTACACCTTCTTAACAATTATTAATATTTCTTCATGTGTTATCAAGCA
>JZKD02S2069744.1:16377-28490 GCA_000966675.3 Picea glauca | reverse complement strand
TCCTATATATACCAAGGAGACATTTTCATTTTGAATCATCTTGTAATTGTACATTTATGTGGGCATAAGGAGGTTTCCCCCTCGAAGAGGCTTATTATCTGAATTTATCTCTTTTCAAGGTGTTGAGTACTTATTCTGAGGTTTTTCTATGCTATATTGATATTTGGTTCTTAACACCCACCACCTCATTAATAAAATATGCCTCCTATTAATATGATATCTTTTATTACTAGTGGATCCCTCAAATCCTTTGATCCTTAGGTGGTACCTCATCTTGAGGAAGTCAGGTCTCACATAAACCACATGCTACTTACAATGATTGAGATTGCCTCATCATATATGCAATCACTGCTAGTTGTCAGTGCTCAAAATATCCATCCTCATATATATTATGATAAACCTACTCTACCCATAAGGGTTGTTGACTCTCCAAGTTCACATGATTTCCTCGATTTTGAGTTACCTTCATATGAGGCAGTCTTGGAAGTCATGGCTTCCATTGATAAGCCAACAAAATATAGGAATCATCGAGCATGCATACTTCTTGATTAAGGAAATATGAGGTTTAACACGATGATTTTTGATTCAAGACTAGGGGCATTTGTTTGGGAATCTAGTGTAATTCTTAGTCTTGACCATTTTTATCCTCATACTTATTTTTTGGAACTTTCCACTGAATTTTCCACTCCTAGTTACCTTGAAGATCAATGTTTTGTAACTCATTTTTGTCTTGATGGGAATCATCAAGGAACTTTTATAGCTCACGAGACTACTCACAATGAGTATCTTCGTACATGGACATTTTATCGTATGTGGTATGGAACTGGCATGATGTGCAACATGATGCCGACAATGGATCATGAGTTCATCGATGACGATCAAGATCCTTAGCGTGATCTAGGATCCTTCATGTGATCCTAGCAACGAGCTCTACTTTTCATAAAATATCAAGATGCACAGTGAATTGGATATGGGAGTGTGGTGTGAGTTATTTTTGTTTTTCATATATCATATCCAAAAAATCCAAAAACATTTATTCTTTTGAGATTTCACTACACATTTTAACCCCAAGTCTAGTATTTTTGGATCTGTTTTATAGGACTTGGTGAAGTTTTGTTTAGAATTTTCTATGGAGACATCCACTGAACTTGAGGTACGCATCTCAAATTGGCATATAGAGATGGGTTTTTCCCCGCATCATTGTTTTGCATTATTAACCACCCATTCTATTGTCACAAAACTTTAGGTTCGATCCCGTCAGGTTGTGACATTATCCATTCTCCTTTTTTTGCACATCATAACTTGTTCAATAGTGCCTACCCTCTATGGGTTCCTAGTTAACACCTCGATTTCCATTTGGTTCCCATGCTATGATTTTTTGTAGGCCCGAGAGCCCTCCTTTAGCCCTTCCATGAATTAAAGTTGAGCCTCATTCTTCTCTCTTCATCTATGTTCTAGCCATATCCTGAGGGGGTTCCCATTAATTTTGTGTTACTTTACGATCAAATATGCATTTTCTAATTATGTCTTAGTGCCTATTGTTGTGTTGTTGTTTTCCTTGATCTTTCTTATCACCATTGCAATCACTTTTGACCTCTTTCTTATGCATTCAGTTTCCTCCATTTAGTAACCTATGCCCTTGGAGAGAATCGTTTCTATGAGTGGAGATCACTTTCCAGTACCCATATGAATTCATTTTTCTTAGTTCGGTTCCATGCACTTGGAACATAGATGCATTTTGTTAAGCCACTCGTTCTCTCCAGATGAGCTTATTTTTAACTCTTTTTCATGCTCATTAAAACATGAAAAAGACTCTTGACAAGCTTACTTTTAAATCTTTTTCATGCTCGTTAAACCATGAAAAAGACACACGAAGAAATAACTTTTAACTCTTTTCTATGCCCGTTAAACCATGAAAAAGGAACCTCACGAGTACACTTTTACTTCTTTTTTGGGCTCGTAAAAACTGTATGAAAAATAAACTATTGAGCACACTTTTATCTCTCTTTCACACTTGTTAAACCATGAAGGAGACAATAAAAAAATGAGTGAGGGGGGGAGGGGATTTACTATTAATCTGTATTTACAAAAGTTCCATTCATCAGTCATGTCACCCTTGAACATGACACCCATTCACGTCATTGTCTTACAGTTCGGTATATTTCCTAGGAGTTGTATACCATTAGTATGAGTCATATACTCCTATGACTAGTTACTCTTCTATTCATTATGAAGAGTGCTTCAATGCCTCATGCATTGTTTCAATATATTAGTGGTTCTCTTGAGTCAATGTTGTCGGGTCATCATTATGTCATTCTATATGTTCAAGGGAAGTTATCTCGAGTCATCCATTAGTGTTTTGTTGGCCATCCATTTGTATTCGAGAACAAGGTTGTTCTCAATTTTGGTGACTTTATAGGACAAGGTTGTCCTCATATTTTGGTGATATTATATTAGATGGGAGGGATTGTTTTTCCCTCTGGATTTCTAATGATAACAAGATTACATAACTAAAATTGTGTTTCATATGTGTTGATGATTCATCTATGATCTTTTGTGTTTTCACTGCATATGTTTTTAGTCAATAATTTTCAGTGTAGAATTGTTCAATGATAACAACTATGATGTTACTTTTGGTTCACTTGGAAGCAATTTCTCAAATCTAAAAATTAGTCACATAGAGTTTCATGTGAAAATTGACTTGGAATCAGAGACTGAGATATGAAGAGAAGAGGATCATCTTGAGACACATTGTTGGCTACAACACTGGAAGAGGGTTGTAACTATTCTTGTTCTTGTTCCGGGAAGGTCAAGATGGTGAATACATTGAAGCTTGAGGATAGTTTGGAAGGGGAAACCAACTTCTAGTATTGGAAGTCAAGGGTTCTCCTTCTGTTGGAAGAGAATGACCTCAAAGAGTATGTTGAGGATGTGGTTGTAGCTCTTACTAATCCACATGAGTTGAAAACTCACAAGAAGAAGGAAGTGAAAGCCAAGTGGGTATTTCTAGAGTCCGTGAAGGACCACCTGAAATCCTCACATTGTTGAGAAATAAACCGCCAAGGATATGTATGATGCTTTGGTGGGTCTTTACCGAAACAAAAATATTGGCAAGATGCTACACTTGAAGAACCGACTTCAGATTGTCAGATGCCCAGTGGAGACATATTTGTCAATTATCTTATAAAGATCACTCATATCCAATATCAACTCACAACTATTGGTGATATGGTGCAGGATGTTGAGTTGGTGAATGTAGCATTGAGAGGTCTTTCCAAGTCTTGGGATCCATTTGTGTAGGGGATATGTGCATGAGACAAGTTTCCAGACTTTGACAGACTATGGACAGATTTCATCCAAGAGGAGACCTAGTTAGTATCTAGAGATGATATGGATGATGTGGTAAAGAGGTTCGTCAGGGAGAAGGGATTCTACTGAGAGGGAAGAATCTCCAGAGTTGATACAAAGGAAGGATCTTAGTAAGATCAAATATTTTGAGTGTCGTGATTTTGGGCATTGTGCTTCACAGTGTCCACACTAGAGGGGAAGAGGAAGAAGGAAACAAGCAACAATAGAAGAGGTTGATGAGGTTGTAGACAGGTTCCATAGGGAGATCTTGTTGGTATCCACCCTTTCAGGTACTATCTTGAGTAGGGAGAGATGGTTGGTGGATAATAAAGCATATTTGCATATGAAAGGTACTATAAAGTTTTTTGACACTCTGATAGAGACTGGATCATGCTTATGTGTGGATCTTGGTATAGGAACCAAGCATTCAGTACGAGGATTCGATACACTATCATTTAAATTGGAGTCAGGAGAGATATTGAGGGTGTCGAATATGTTGTGGTTTCCAGAAATCAAGAGGATTTTCCTCTCAGTCTTAGAGATTGAGAGGAAGGGATATCATATATTGTTTCGAGATGGATAAGTACTGCTTGTGCCCATACGATCTAGCTTCAGATCAACAATATTTATTGGAGTTAGGGAGGGGAACCTATATAGGTTGAGAGGGAAATATATGAGTTATGTGGCCAATAGGAGAAAAGAGATAGGTGAGGAGGAGCAGGTGGCTCCACTAGTGGTGAGGCAAGATGCCCCACTAGTATCATAGGTTTAGAGAGAGTAGGTATCTCCATGAGTGGTGAGGTAGGTGGCCCCACCAGTACCACAGGCTCATAGGGAGCCAATTTTTAGATGGATTCAACCCTCGAAATCTAGGAGGGAGGATAATCCTCCCAGTACTGTGCAGAGGATAATGGATAGGGATTAGATAGGCCCAGAGGTTGTGCAAACTCAAAGGGTTTAAGTTTCAGAACGAGCATGCAGTCTCAGAGTGAGCCTGATCTTAGGGAGAATCAGTTGGCTCAAAGGGAGAGATATTCATCTAGAGGGAGTTCCCCCTCATGTTTAGGTGGGAGAGAGACATCTTCCAGGACTAACAGACAAGTGTCATAGGTGGAGGAGGCTAGACAACATATTTAGAGAAAGGAGGCTTCTAGGGCATGTGAGACCTCCATGGAGGATACATTTGTTTCAATAGGTTTTTCTACAGTGAAAGAGGAGGAAACCAGTCAGGAGGATTGGGAAGTAGGATTTGCTTCAGTCATAGAGGGAGCATCTAGTGAGGCAGAATACACAAGAAAATTTTCTTCAGTGACAGAGGATGCAACCAGTCAGACAGAGTTTTCTTTAGTGACCAAGGATGTGGCCAGTTAGACAGACTAGACATCAGGATGTGTTCCAGTAACCGAGGATGTGGCCAGTCAGATAGAATGGATAACAGGTTTTTCTCCAGTGACCAATGATGCAGCCAGTAAGACAGATTGGAAAGAAAGATAAGTGAGTCAGGATGAGTGGAGTGCAACTATGGTAAAAAATATTATGGAGATCGAGTTCAAAGACCTAGTTGGCGCAGTGATGGAGGGAGTAGCGAGTTTGGACTATTGGAGTACATATAAGGTGGTAGATCCATAGTTGTATATACTATGTGAGACATTGGTGCATCCATATGTTGGAGGATGGGATACCTCCCTCATTGAGAGGAAGTGTTGATTTTCGTAGCTTCACGAGGTATCCCACTAGAGGCCAAGATTTCAGTCATGTGGGAATTTTTGTTGGCACTATTTTTTACTTTCGTTTAAGTGAAATCGACCAAGAAATGAGGCTAGGGACTCATGGGAAAGTTGATGGGATTTTTGGGCTTGTGTGAGGGTGCCACACCCACAAAGAGGATTAAAATATTCTAATTAATTCTTGAGTTTAGGAAGGGATCCTAAACTCTCTTTGGAATACTATATAAAGGAGATATGTCATTGTGACATAAGATCATTATGGAAAAATGGAGTTTCCATAAGTGAGTCTTCACTTGTGTCAAGGAGGATTGCTATCAACATGGGAAATTCCGCAAGGTGGCAAATCTATCCCTAGAGAGAGAGGCGAAGAAGGTCACGTGTGTGGATCTAATGTTTTACACCATACATGATTTGCTAGAGGAAGAAGCACGTATATACATGGGTTATAGAAGGAAAAATTGTGTAAAGGGTATACATAGTTTGAAGAAGAGAAACAAATGTATATCTACGGGTTGCCAGTAAGGTGAATCGTATATCTAGATTTCTGGGTAGGTACAGATCTGTACAAGATGACAGGTGATGTCAGTAGTCTATACAGGTGGTCTAGAATAGATTCATGGGTACAAGATATTTCCAGGTTATATTTGAGGTTTGGTTTTCTTATTTGTATTGGAGAACAAGGTTGTTCTCAATTTTGGTGACTTTATAGGACAAGGTTGTCCTCATATTTTAGTGATATTGTATTGGCTGGGAGAGATGTTTTTTCCCTTATCATTTCTGATGATAACAAGATTACAGAACTTAAATTGTGTTTCTGATGGTTTGATGATTCATCTCTGATCTTTTATGTTTCCGTTGCATGTGTTTTTAGTCAACAATTTTCAGTGTAGAATTTTTCAGTGATAACAACTAGGGTTTTACTATTGGTTCACTAGGAAGCAATTTCTTAGATCTGAAAATTAGTCACATAGAGTTGCATGTGAAAATTGACGAGTTGTACTTGGTGATTCTATCTCTTCACATCATATCTTAGTGTATTTTTTGTGTCGATTGATGTGGGATACATTAAGGCCATCCTTCAACATATCTCTTCCTATCGATTTCAACACATTATCTAGGAGAGGGATCTAGAAACTAGCTAGTACCTTAGAGTTTGCAGTCCTCAGTGGTAGTCTTCCTCACAATCTATAGTGGGTTTACCTAATTGACTCATGATCGATTGATTCTACAAGTGTTTGACATCAGATCCTCTATTCACACTTACTAGTTTGTACTAGGTACCTTTAGGTCCATTTTCATCATTGGTGGGTTCCCTCGTATCTATTAGTGATATGCCTCAATGAAAAATAATCAGATGGTTTCTACCATGCTCTATGTCAACTCATTTATTCGCATGTTGTAGAATCATACCATCGGAGTTTGGGACAAGGAATTTGGGTTTGGGGCCACATCACTCATTCACGCTACCCCTCCCAAGTTGTGATGGAGTATATCACTATTGTATGAGTACTTTGAAGACTATTGGGGACTCTCATTGGTACTTGATGTCTTTGTGATGTGTGTTTTGATATAGATCCACATTGTATTTACTCATGGCTATGATATTTTTGATGACATGGATCCACCTTGTACTTTTTCATGGCCATGGTCTTTCATTTCATTTCATGGATCCACAATGCATTGTGTTGGTGACCATGCTTTGTTTCTCTTTCTAGCATGGGTATTCTTACCTCGAGGATGATTTATATATGTTTGGTTGACGATTGATTGCAGCTACTCATTGGTTCCTTGATATCTGAGCTCATTCCTTATGCCACTCGTCACCATGAATTTTTGTAATGTATTTCGGTCATCAATTCCTCTTCTAACCTCATACATTAGGGGGAATATGCCGTACTTGTATTTTCCACCATAGGTTTTGCAAGCATGTTACTAGATGTTATGAGGATAGGATTAAATAATTGGGTAAAATTCTCATAATTATTTCACAAGGAAATAATTATTTTGTCACAATTTCATAATTATGAAATAAGAATGATTTCATAATTGAGAAAAAAATCATAATTTAGAAAAAATCATAATTGAAAAGAAAGTTCATAATGAGTTGGACAAATATCATAATTGAGCATGAAACTTGAACAAAAATATCATGATAGAGAAAATGTTCATAATAGGTTGGAAAAAGCTCATAATTGAGCATGGAACTTGTGCATAACATGCAATTGCTTAGTTCTAATGCCATCAAGCCTATCCATGACTTGTATCCACCTAATTCACACATCATTAAGCCTAACTCCAATCTCTTCTAAATTCATATAAGAAGAGGACAAATCAAGGAGACGAGGGAGCTAGAGTTTGAGAGTGGACACGCTGGTGAAATAGATAGGGAAGCTCAAGTGGCCAAGGAGGAGCATTGGTAACCTGGAACCATGAGGAATTCAATCATGACTCAAGGTAATATTTAGTGATTGATGTATTATTTCTCCATTTTTAAATATAGATCTGTATGGTTTTCCCCTTCCAATGCTTGNGAGGGAGTTCCCCCTCATGTTTAGGTGGGAGAGAGACATCTTCCAGGACTAACAGACAAGTGTCATAGGTGGAGGAGGCTAGACAACATATTTAGAGAAAGGAGGCTTCTAGGGCTTGTGAGACCTCCATGGAGGATACATTTGTTTCAACAGGTTTTGCTACAGTGACAGGGGAGGAAACCAGTCAGGAGGATTGGGAAGTAGGATTTGCTTCAGTCATAGAGGGAGCATCTAGTGAGGCTAAATACACAAGAAAAATTTCTTCAGTGACAGAGGATGCAACCAGTCAGACAGAGTTTTCTTTAGTGACCGAGGATGTGGCCAGTTAGACAGACTAGACATCAGGATGTGTTTCAGTAACCGAGGATGTGGCCAGTCAGATAGAATGGATAACAGGTTTTTCTCCAGTGACCAATGATGTAGTCAGTAAGACAGATTGGAAAGAAAGATAAGTGAGTCAGGATGAGTGGAGTGCAACTATGGTAAAAAATATTATGGAGATCGAGTTCAAAGACCTAGTTGGCATAGTGATGGAGGGAGTAGCGAGTTTGGAATATTGGAGTACATATAAGGTGGTAGATCCATAGTTGTATCTACTATGTGAGACATTGGTGCATCCAGATGTTGGAGGATGGGATACCTCCCTCACTGAGAGGAAGTGTTGATTTTCGTAGCTTCACGAGGTATCCCACTAGAGGCCAAGATTTCAGGCATGTGGGAATTTTTTTTGGCACTATTTTTTACTTTCGTTTAAGTGAAATCGACCAAGAAATGAGGCTAGGGCCTCATGGGAAAGTTGATGGGATTTTTGGGCTTGTGTGAGGGTGCCACACCCACAAAGAGGATTAAAATATTCTAATTAATTCTTGAGTTTAGGAAGGGATCCTAAAGTCACTCTTTGGAATACTATATAAAGGATATATGTCATTGTGACATAAGATCATTATGGAAAAATGGAGTTTCCATAAGTGAGTCTGCACTTGTGTCAAGGAGGATTGGTATCAACATGGGAAATTCCGCAAGGTGGAAAATCTATCCCTAGAGAGAGAGGCGAAGAAGGTCACGTGTGTGGATATAATGTTTTACACCATACATGATTTGCTAGAGGAAGAAGCACGTATATACGTGGGTTGCAAAAGGAAAAATCGTGTCTATCAACTCATTTATTCGCACGTTGTAGAATCATACCATCGGAGTTTGGGACAAGGAATTTGGGTTTGGGGCCACATCACTCATTCACCCTACCCCTCCCAAGTTGTGATGGAGTATATCACTATTGTATGAGTACTTTGAAGACTATTGGGGACTCTCATTGGTACTTGATGTCTTCGTGATGTGTGTTTTGATATAGATCCACATTGTATTTACTCATGGCTATGATATTTTTGATGACATGGATCCACCCTGTACTTTTTCATGGCCATGGTCTTTCATTTCATTTCATGGATCCACAATGCATTGTGTTGGTGACCATGCTTTGTTTCTCTTTCTAGCATTGGTATTCCTACCTCGAGGATGATTTATATATGTTTGGTTGATGATTGATTGCAGCTACTCACTGGTTCCTTGATATCCGAGCTCATTCCTTATGCCACTCGTCACCATGAATTTTTGTAATGTATTTCGGTCATCAATTCCTCTTCTAACCTCATACATTAGGGGGAATATGTCGTACTTGTATTTTCCACCATAGGTTTTGCAAGCATGTTACTAGATGTTATGAGGATAGGATTAAATAATTGGGTAAAATTCTCATAATTATTTCACAAGGAAATAATTATTTTGTAACAATTTCATAATTATGAAATAAGAATGATTTCATAATTGAGAAAAAAAATCATAATTTAGAAAAAATCATAATTGAAAAGAAAGTTCACAATGAGTTGGAAAAATATCATATTTAAGCATGAAACTTGAACAAAAATATCATGATAGAGAAAATGTTCATAATAGGTTGGAAAAAGCTCATAATTGAGCATGGAACTTGTGCATAACATGCAATTGCTTAGTTCTAATGCGATCAAGACTATCCATGACATGTATCCACCTAATTCACACATCATGAAGCCTAACTCCAATCTCTTCTAAATTCATATAAGAAGAGGACAAATCAAGGAGACGAGGGAGCTAGAGTTTGAGAGTGGACACACTGGTGAAATAGATAGGGAAGCTCAAGTGGCCAAGGAGGAGCATCGGTAACCTGGAACCATGAGGAATTCAATCATGACTCAAGGTAATATTTAGTGATTGATGTATTATTTCTCCATTTTTAAATATAGATCTGTATGGTTTTCCCCTTCCAATGCTTGNTGTCTCTTATTTATCTCTTTTCATTCAATCTTATCTCACTCATTATGATAGGAGGTGGTAAGGGATAGTATTGGCAAAAGGATAAATAAGTTGTGAAAAGGGTAGATGAAGAGAGCAAAAAGAGAGATTAAAACATGTCAAAATCGGGACCTATCGATAACATAATGCAATTAGTTTATAACCTTCGGTTCATTTACACGTAACACGTTTCTTACAATTTTGTTTTTTTAGAACACTCTGCCCCCTAAACCAACACCATAAAAATTAAAATAAAAAGTCTTGAATTTGGTGCTCACCTTAAGATCTCTCCAAATAGTTGCATAAACATCTAGTTCCTACTACAATGAAAAGTGTTAAAGTCATGACTACTTAAAATGAAATATATTGTGTGCAATGGCTTTGTTCACCACACGTAGACCTCTTTTTGCAACTGCGTCTTCAAGGTTAAAAGCTGCAATCTATTGTAATATTGGCAATGATTTTGAACATTCTATAAAAGCATGTTTGAGGGCTTCCAAAAATAAGGCTTCAGATTATTTTAAAAAGTGAAAAAACATCATGAACATGGCATTTCCAATTGCATATCGTATTAGAAGCAGTTATTAATAATTAAATCAATAAAATAATTATAAATGTAAATGTTCCATAAAACTAAAAAACTAAAATGGATTTTAAATCTTAATTAATAAAATAACTATTAAATATATTTCAAATAAAAATTAAAAGGAAAAGGAAAATACATATAATAAAGAACATGAAAAGGTATTTGGAGCACTATATCATTGCAAGAAGACAATAATGCAATATTTGAATTCAACAACTTCATCCTAATTAGAAGAGGGGAAAATAATACCCCAAAAGGAACCAACTTGGCTATAAATTATGCATTAATAAGAAGATTAAAAAACGTAGTCCATACTCATTAGAGATGGACTATTTCAACTCTTTCTACAGCTAAATCAAGTCTATTCGATTCATGTCTATTTTTTTTTTTTTTGGATTATAGAGGTTCATGGTACCTACAAGGGTTAAATGAGAAGTTGATTCTAGATTGTGTGAATCTAAAGAAAAAATATTTACCTTAAGAACATAAATACAAGCATTAGAAATGGCAAATTATTTTCCCACCGTTTACACTGAAAGAATTAGAAATTTCAGATGTATTTATTAGATCTACAAGGTTATCACAAATTCTTTTTCTTATACTCCATTCCTCTATAAATGTGGGTTGGTAAATACTACCAATCAAATTTGAGTGCCAAGTAATTAAGTTTAGTGTAAATGACAAGAATAAATCAAACTTGGAACAAATGTAAAAACTCAAATAACGATACAAAGGTCCCAAGGAAGCAATCTAGAACATAAATTAAATGGATATAATGTCTAGGAATTCCAAGAAAAGAATAACGATATTCAACATTAAGGAAAATATAAAGTGAGTATCCATCTTAAAGGGTTCAACTCTTTCAAAATTACTTCATGAACCTTTTGATCGTGTTGTACCCATTTACCACCATATCTGATTAGTAAAAATGCATGATATCATACATTTAACAGTCAAGCAGGGCTTCCCTAAACCCTGGACGCAAAGCCTCATTGTTCCTATTTTTAAAAATGGGGATAGAAACATTCCCTCTAATTATAGGACCATTATGATTAGCCCGATTTTAGCCAAGATTTATAGAATTATTTTGGAAAAGAAGATTAGCATTTGGCTAGAAAGTAATGGTAAAAGAGATAAAGGCCAGGCCAGGTTTAGGAGATATCATTCAACTGTGGACCATCTTGTTACCTTTAGAATCATTGTAGAGGAGTTCTGCAATACTAAAACCAATCTTTTTTGTTGTTTTGTTGACTTTAGAAAAGCTTTTGACATGGTTCCTAGGAAAAACCTTTGGAATAGGTTGGAAGAGATAAAATTTCCTCTCGAGTTGAGGGCTGCTGCAATAAGGATGTATGAGAACGTTATTTCTAAGTTTAAAAACACTTAGGGCTAGCCAAAAGATATTAACTGCAATATCAGAGTCAAACAAGGTTGTCCCTTATCCCCTACCCTTTTTGACATATACATTGCTAAGTTAAAAGAATGCTTGGAAAAAGCAGGTTGTGTCGGCCCTACTCTCACTGGTATAGTCATCAATCTTCTTCTTTATGCTGATGATATCGTTCTTATGGCAAGGAGTCCCCATGATCTTGA
>JZKD02S2069744.1:0-16367 GCA_000966675.3 Picea glauca | reverse complement strand
TTGGAAAACCAAACATTCTGCCACAAACCTTTGAACATCAGTTTTAAGGTCATCCCCAAAAAAATCCTTCTTGACTCTATGGTAGGTTTTCAAAAATCCCGAGTGCCCTCCTACTAGAGAGGTGTGCAATTCCAATAAGACATTTTGCTTGAGTTGGGATTTCTTACTTAAATATAAGCGATCTTTGTACCATAGTGAATCATTTTTCCATGTAAATGTATCTGATGCAATTGAATCCTGCTACAACCTTTGAATGAGAGTCCACACCTTTTTGTCATTCTTCCACTCATCCATTGCTTCTATTATCCAATCGGGTTGGATGATTGAGATACCACAGAGAAAGGCCTCAACATCTTCATCCTTTCTTGAGAGTGCATCTGCCACGACATTTTTCTTCACCTTTTTATAGACGATTTCAAAATCATAACCCAATATCTTGGTTACCCATTTTTTATGTTCTTATGAAGATAGTCTTTGTTCCAAGAAGTATTTAAGACTTCCATGATCTGTTTTGACCTTGAAGTGCCTACCTATTAGGTAAGGACGCCATTTCTTCAATGCATGCAGTATTGCCATCTTTTCCTTCTCATAAATGGGTTTGTGTAAGTCCTTTCCCTTGAGTGGTCAACTTTCAAAATCCAGAGGCCTTCCTTCTTGCATTAGGACAACACCAATTCCATTTCCCGAGGCATCACATTNTGAAGATAGTCTTTGTTCCAAGAAGTATTTAAGACTATCATGATCTGTTTTGACCTTGAAGTGCCTACCTATTAGGTAAGGATGCCATTTCTTCAATGCATGTAGTATTGCCATCTTTTCCTTCTCATAAATGGGTTTGTGTAAGTCCTTTCCCTTGAGTGGTCGACTTTAAAAATCGAGGGGCCTTCCTTCTTGCATTAGGACAACACCAATTCCATTTCCCAAGGCATCACATTCCACAATAAAGGTTTTTGTGAAGTCTGGAGTGGACAAGACAGGAGCTTTGCACATCACCTCTTTAAGTTGTTCAAAAGATTTAGTTTCCTATGGAGTCCATGAAAATGCATCCTTCTTAGTTAGTGACTTTAAAGGTGTTGCTATTTGACGCCAACCGCACCCCTCAGAGCACGATCGCCCTCACAGGACCTTCTTTCCACTCGGCCCGAAGAGCGTCAATACTCTTCTATCTCCCAATCAGAAGATATGCACCCACAGTTCACTTCGCACGAACCCTCTTCCTTTGCTTATCGAGGAATCAGAACTTCACTACTTCGTAAGTTCTCTATTGATCCCTGGGTCCTCGAATCCCCAAGACCCGAGATGTCAGTCAACATTGACTTTATCTCGCCTTGTCGAAACCTTTCTTTATCACAATCTCGCTCCCTCGAGACTTCGCCACTCGCGAGGTCAAATGATTTCTTCCTCGACTTCCGAGGCCCGAGATGTCGAACTACCGATATCTCGCTTCATCTGCCACGTCACCCTGTTGTGGCCCCCCACTATCCACGCAAACGTCGGGACTTCGCATATCGCTATATTGCGACTTCCACTGCGCAGATTTGGAGTCTCACCTCATGAAATCCTGATATGTCGATCCACGAGTAGAACCAACGCTCCTCGTGACCCCGATCAATGGTTCATGCCCTCCTGAGCTTCGAACCTTTCTCCGCGGTTGCACTGCAACTCCTAGCGATCCAACAACCCACCGATCTTCACGAAATCTCCTTGGAGAAATTCGACCGTCCGTCCTTTCCAATTGAACTCCACAAAATGATGAGGCGATCTTCTGCAGAACTCGCCACCCTACGCACAAAACCTGCAATTTTCCCTGCAAGCCTTCCAAGCATGACTTATCTATATCCTCCTTCGACGAAATCAAAGGCCTATCCTCCCGGAGATTATCTCACGATTCCCTTCAGCAACTTTGAAGGCCTATCCCTTCTGATCTTTCATGACTTCAAGTCCTTTTGAGAATTTCTTGCACGCACTCCTTGCGGCAAATCTTCAACAACTTCTAAGTGTTGAAATCCTTCTGACCCTACGCACTCCTGCAGCAGCAGTCTTTCAAGGCTTTGCTCAGAATCGCAACTCTGAGACTTCACTTGGCCTGCGCACTCCTTGCACGGCACTGTGCCTACCTGCACTCTTCGAGGAAATGAGAACAAAATCCTTCTCTAAGTAAACCCTGCAGTCACGCACCCCTTGCGGACAAATTCAACTGCACTCCTTGCAGGAATCTTCTGGCTCACTTAGAGAAACAATTGAAACTCATTTACTCTTCCTCTCAGACTTCAATTCAACCATGAAATCACATACACAGCATATAAAATCAAATGTATGACAGGAAGCAAACATCCATGAGCATAATATCAATACATAGAGAAATAACACATAACCATGGAATTGAATCAAAGTTTTCTTCTATAAATTCAATATCTGTACATGGAGTGTTCTTCATACAATCCTCTGCTTGATCTTCTCTTCTTACTCCTGAATGAATCCTTTTTACAATGTACAAAGGAGGGTGTCTATATCCCGTTTCCCTCTCGAACTCTAAAGCTATCAAATCTAGAATTAAATTCCTATCTACCAGCATTAACTAAAATAAATGTCGTCTATCTACCTAAGGACGAGAGCTATCCACTCAAGGTCCATTACAATATACAAAGTGTACTTCATTAAATCCACACATTAATGTTTGGCACAACAATATCAAGGTGTTCCAAAATTTGTGTTGGCTTTCCAGCTGTCTTCCGCTCCAACGCTGGCTTGCTTGATTGTGCTGTCGATGCTCCTGCATCATACTCCGCGGCTTGAAAATATTCATGGGCTCCTGTCCATGAGCTCCTGCACGGTCTGTCCATGCTTTTGGATCACTTCTTCACTTTCCCAACTGGCATCTTCCACTGGGTGGTTCTTCCATTTGACCAGATACTCAAAATACTGCTTTCGCCTGGTCTTGTTTCCCACTCGTTTGTCCAGTATGCACTCCATCTGTGGCTTTTCTGCAACTGGTAATTGTTTTTCCCACTGGATCACTGGTTCCTCACTTCCAGTTTCTGCTTCTCCAGCCCTGCATGGGTATAAATCTGCAATATTGAATATCAGAGATATCTCGATGCCATCTGGCAACTCAATCTCATAATCGTTCTCTCTGAATTTCTTCAGGACCCTGCATGGCCCAATTTTCTTCATTTTCAGCTTGTTGTATGTTCCCCTTGGGAACCTTTCCTTCCTCAGATGTGCCAGAACCATATCACCAACTTCAAATTGAAGTTGTCTCCGATGTTGATCTGCTCTTCTTTTGTACTCCTGATTTGAATCAATCAGTCGCTGCTTCACCTTGCTGTGAAGTTCCTTCATTGCCTCAACAAACTCTTCTACACTAGCGCTGTTAGTCGTAGTCTGTTCTGACTCCCTGAGTTCAAAAATTCCTCTCGGTTGTGTCCCATACACAATCTGAAATGGACTCTTTCCTGTACTCTGATTCACTGAATCATTGTACGCGAACTCTGCATGTGGCAATACATTATCCCAGCTGCTATGGTGCTCTGTCACCAAGCTTCTCAGTAAATCTCCCAGACTTCTATTGACCACCTCAGTCTGTCCGTCTATCTGTGGATGATAAGCAGAACTAAATTCCAGATTAGTTCCTAGCTTCTTCCATATCGTCCTCCAAAAATGCCCTATGAATTTAGTATCCCTGTCTGAAACTATGCTTTTCGGCAATCCATGGAGTCGAATGACCTCCTTGAAAAACAGATTTGCAATGTGTGTCGCATCGGTGGTTTTCTGGCATGGGATAAAATGTGCCATCTTTGAAAACCTGTCCACCACCAAAAAGATGGAATTAACCCCTCTCTGCGTCCTTGGCAAACCTAATACAAAATCCATGCTAATTGCCTCCCATGGCCTCTCGGGTATGGGCAATGGCTGATAAAAACCTGCATTCTGCTTCCTCCCTTTTGAATGTTGACAAATTCGACATCTGTCAACAAATCTCTTTACCTCTGCTCGCATCCCTGGCCAAAAATATGATTCGCTCAACTTCACGAATGTTTTGTCGTGGCCAAAATGCCCTGCCAAGCCTCCACTGTGCTTCTCTTTCAACAAGTTCTCCCTCATGGAGCAATTTGGAATACACAATTGATTGCCTCTGAACAATAATCCCTCCTGGATCATATAATCTATCCACAAGCTCTGATCTCTGAGAACTGGATTCTCAGCTGCTTGGTATGCTTCTCTGAAATCTGCATTCCCTGCATACATGTCCCTCAGGTTTTCAAAACCCAATGTTTTGACTCTGAACTCCTGCAGCAACAAACATTTCCTGCTCAAAGCATCAGCCACTTTGTTAGTAGTTCCTGAAATGTGTTTAATTACAAATGTAAAATTCTGCATATACTCTACCCATTTAGCATGTTTCTGATTCAACTTCTCCTGTTGACTCACAAACTGCAATGCATGATTATCACTGTATAATACAAACTCTTTTGGGATTAAGTAATGCCTCCACTTCTTTAATGCATGTATGATAGCATAAAAATCCTTATCATACGTGGAGTATTTCAGCTTTACTTCATCCATATTCTCACTGAAATATGCAACTGGCCTGTCTTCCTGACTCAAGACCACTCCTATGGCAAATCCGCTTGCATCACATTTCACCTGAAATGTCCTCTGGAAATCAGGCAACACCAACACTGGTTGTTCTGTGATCTTCCGCTTCAAAATATTGAAGCTCTTTTCATCCTCAGTTGTCCAATGAAAAGATTTATGTCGCTTCTTTACTGTATCCATCATTGCTGCGCTAATTCCACTGAAATTCCTGATGAACTTTCGGTAGAAAATAGCCAAACCATGAAAACTCCTCACCTCAAAAACATTTCTCGGTGATGGCCAATTCTTGATCACTTCCACTTTCTCTGGATCCATCTTCAACTCATTCGTCGATATGACAAAACCCAAATAAATGAGCTTTGTCTTCATAAATGAGGACTTCTTCATATTAATCAACAACTTCTCCTGTTGTAGCTTCCTCATTACAATAGCCAAATGCTTCAAATGTTCAGCCTTTGTCTTACTGAATATCAGTATGTCATCCAGGTATACGACTACAAATTTTCCGATGAATTCCCTCAGGACTTCATTCATCAGCCTCATGAATGTACTTGGTGCATTTGTCAAACCAAACAACATGACTAGCCATTCGTACAAACCTTCGTTTGTCTTGAATGTTGTCTTCCATTCATCACCTTCCCTCATGCGAATCTGGTGATATCTACTTTTCAGATCAATCTTCGAAAAGAAGTTTTCCCCACTCAGGCAATCCATCAGATCATCCATTCTCGGCAATGGAAACATGTACCTGATGGTTATCTTGTTGATCGCTCTTGAATCGGTGCACATTCTCCAACCTCCATATTTTTTTGGACTAAGCACTGTTGGAACGGCACACGGACTCAAGATTTCTCTGACTAATCCTTTGTCCAACAAATCCTGGACCTGGTTCTTAACCTCCTCATTTTCCTGCAGTGTCAACCTGTACGCAGCTTTTTTCAGTAAACTAGCTCCTGGTATGAGGTCAATATGATGACTCACACTCCTCATAGGTGGCAATAAACGAGGTAATTCGTCCACGATGATGTCAGTGAACTCTCCCAGTAGTTCCTGAATCTTGTCTGGCAAGTCGTCCATTCTTGTGCTAGTCAGGACAATCCTCGGCTTCCTGACCACAAAGAATTGTGGATCTTCCTTCTTCTCCATCTCTGTAAGAAGTTCCTTCCCACTCATGAGAAGTATTGTATTGCTTACTTCCGGCTTCATCTCCTTAAATTTTATCGGAAGCAACGTATGTGTACTCCCATCCTTCTCCAGGGTATATGTGTTCATTCTCCCATCATGAACCACATTTATGTCATATTTCCATAGTCTACCCAGAATCAAATGACATACATCCATGGGAATAACATCACACAAAATCTTATCATTATATCCCCCCATTTTGAATTCAACTAAACATTGTTTAGTGACACTCACCTGATGTCCCTTCTGCAGCCATGAAACTTTATATGGACTCGGGTGATCAGTTGTTTCCAGCTCTAGATTTTCCACCATCTCGGTTGAAACGATATTATCTATGCTTCCACTATCCACGATAACCTTGCACTTTCTGTCTTTGGTTTTGCATGTGGTTCTGAAAAGTCTGGTCCTCTGAGCTGTGTCCTCCACCTCTTTTTCAGGTGTTAAGAGAACTTTGTGCATCGTCAGTGACCTTCCACTTCCTGTGTCTTCATTCTCAACATCATGCCTCTGCGCCTCAGCGATGTGAGCTTCTCCAACATCTTTCTTCTTCTCTGGACAATCGTAAGACTTGTGCCCATTCTTCCCACATGTGAAACATGTAATTACTCCACCTCTTCCTCTACCTCGACCTCTAGTATGAGGAAGAGTGTTTGCATCAGCATAATCTCCCCGCTGATCATTTTTCTGTCCTCTTTATTCAACATGTGGCCCTCGTTGTGAGGTTCCACCTCTTTCAATCTTACCCTGAGGTTTCTTCCATTCCTCCTTGGGCTTCTGGTATTTCTCCTGGGCAACTGCCTTGCCTCTGGGATGACTTCTACCTCGCCCTCGCTGACCTTGCTTACGGCTCAGCTTCTCCTCGGCTTTCAGAGCCATATGATAAGCATCCTCCACCGTCCTGATGGTAACCATGCTCAATTCATCTTGAATGTCATATCTCAGACCATTCAGATATCTGGCAACCTTCTCATCATTGCTCTCCCAAAGACCTTCTCTGATGTTCAGCTTATAAAACTCCTCGGTGTATTCTTTCACTGTCATCAGTTTCTGTCTCAGGTTCTGCATTCTCCTAAACAAAGTAATTTGGTAATCTCTTGGGATGAACTTTGCTTTCATCTTTGTAATCATATGATCCCAGCTTTTGATCTTCTGCTTGCCTTTGCAGCGTCTATCTGCTTGTAGCTCGTCCCACCATAATGTTGCATGTCCCTTCAATTTTGTGACAGCATGCCTAACCTTTTTATCCTCTTCGATGTCTTCATAATCGAAGTAGGTGTCAAGAGAACAAATCCAATCCAACAGCTCTTCTGCATCCAGGCTCCCTTCATAAGTCGGAATGTCCATCTTCATCTTTGAACTCATCCTGGCGATAGCTTTGATCAATCGCTCGGTTGATGCATCCTCTGCTGTGACCTCTTCTTCATGTCCAGCTTCCTCTTCAACTTCGGAATCACTAAGATCCCCTGCACCAACTCCGCGTCTCTACGTTGTCTCCATTTCTTCAAGCCTTTCTCGGAGATCTCTCATCTGTCTCTCCATTTCTAGCTTTCCTGCCATCCTACCTCTTCTTCGCACCTCCCTGTCTTCTGGGTCAGGTGATTGCCTTTCCCTCCTGGGTGGCATGGTGAATCCTATCTCTCTCTGTTACAGAAAACAAAGAGTCTTCCCGCTCTGATACCACTCTGACGCCAACCGCACCCCTCGGAGCACGATCGCCCTCACAGGACCTTCTTTCCACTCGGCCCGAAGAGCGTCAATACTCTTCTATCTCCCAATTGGAAGATTTGCACCCATAGTTCACTTCACACGAACCCTCTTCCTTTGCTTATCGAGGAATCAGAACTTCGCTACTTCGCAAGTTCTCTATTGATCCCTGGGTCCTCGAATCCTCGAGACCCGAGATGTCAGTCAACGCTGACTTTATCTCGCCTTGTCGGAACCTATCTTTATCACAATCTCGCTCCCTCAGGACTTCGCCACTCGCGAGGTCAAATGATTTCTTCCTCGATTTCTGAGGCCCGATATGCCGAACTGCCGATATCTCGGGTCATCTGCCACGTCACCCTGTTGTGGCCCCCCACTATTCACGCAATCGTCGGGACTTCGCGTATCGCTATATCGCGACTTCCATTGCGCAGATTTGGAGTCTCGCCTCACGAACTCCCGATATGCCGATCCACGAGTAGAACCAACGCTCCTCGTGATCCCGATCAATGACTCATTCCCTCCTGAGCTTCGAACCTTTCNTCCACAATAAAGGTTTTTGTGAAGTCTGGAGTGGTCAAGACAGGAGCTTTGCACATCACCTCTTTAAGTTGTTCAAAAGCTTTAGTTGCCTCTGGAGTCCATGAAAATGCATCCTCCTTAGTTAGTGACGTTAAAGGTGTTTCTATTTGATGCCAATCGCACCCCTCGGAGCACGATCACCCTCACAGGACCTTCTTTCCGCTCGGCCTGAAGAGCGTCAATACTCTTCTATCTCCCAATCGAAATATCTGCACCCACAGTTCACTTCGCACTAACCCTCTTCCTTTGCTTATCGAGGTATCAGAACTTCGCTACTTCGCAAGTTATCTATTGATCCCTGGGTCCTCGAATCCCCAAGACTCGAGATGTCAGTCAACGCTGAATTTATCTCGCCTTGTCGGAACCTGTCTTTATCACAATCTCGCTCCCTCGGGACTTCGCCACTCGCGAGGTCAAATGATTTCTTCCTCGACTTTCGAGGCCCGAGATGCCAAACTGTCGATATCTCGGATCATCTTCCACGTCACCCTGCTATGGCCCCCCACTATCCACGCAATCGTTGGGACTTCGCGTATCGCTATATCGCGACTTCCGCTGCGCAGATTTGGAGTCTCGCCTCACGAACTCCTGATATTCCGATCCACGAGTAGAACCAATGTTCCTCGTGATCCCGATCAACATCTCATGCCCTCCTGAGCTTCGAACCTTTCTCCATGCTTGCACTGCAACCTTCCTGCAACTCCTAATGATCCAACAACCCACCGATCTTCACGAAATCTCCTTGGAGAATTCGACCGTCCATCCTTTCCAATTCAACTCCACTAAATGATGAGGCGATCTTCTGCAGAACTCGCCACCTTGCGCACAAAACCTGCAATTTTCCCTGCAAGCCTTCCAAGAACGACTTATCTATATCCTCCTTCGACAAAATCAAAGGCCTATCCTACCTGATCTTATCTCACGATTCCCTTCAGCAACTTTGAAGGCCTATCCCTTCTGAGCTTTCACGACTTCAAGTCATTTTGAGAATTTCTTGCGCGCACTCCTTGCAGCAAATCTTCAACAACTTCTAAGTGTTGAAATCCTTCTGACCCTACACACTCCTGCAGCAACAGTCTTTCAAGGCTTTGCTCAGAATCGCAACTTTGAGACTTCACTTGGCCTACACACTCCTTGCACGACACTGTGCCTACCTGCACTCTTCGAGGAAATGAGAACAAAATCCTTCTCTAAGTAAACCCTGCAGTCATGCACCCCTTGCGGACAAATTCAACTGCACTCCTTGCAGGAATCTTCTGGCTCACTTAGAGAAACAATTGAAACTCATTTACTCTTCCTCTCAGACTTCAATTCAACCATGAAATCACATACACATCATATAAAAGCAAATGTATGACAGGAAGCAAACATCCATGAGCATAATATCAATACACAGAGAAATAACACATAACCATGGAATTGAATCAAAGTTTTCTTCTATAAATTCAATATTTGTACATGGAGTGTTCTTCATACAATCCTCTGCTTTCTCTTCTCTTATTACTCCTGAATGAATCCTTTTTACAATGTACAAAGGAGGGTGTCTATATCTCGTTTCCCTCTCGAACTCTAAAGCTATCAAATCTAGAATTAAATTCCTATCTACCAGCATTAACTAAAATAAATGTCGTTTATCTACCTAAGGACGAGAGATATCCACTCAAGGTCCATTACAATATACAAAGTGTGCTTCATTAAATCCACACATTAATGTTTGGTGCAACAATATCAAGGTGTTCCAAAATTTGTGTTGGCTTTCCAGTTGTCTTCCGCTCCACGCTGGCTCGCTTGATTGTGTTGTCGATGCTCCTGCATCATACTCCTCGGCTTGAAAATATTCATGGGATCCTGTCCATGAGCTCCTGCACGGTCTGTCCATGTTTTTGGATCACTGCTTCGCTTTCCCAGCTGGCATCTTCCACTGGGTGGTTCTTCCATTTGACCAGATACTCAAAATACTGCTTTCGCCTGGTCTTCTTTCCCACTCGTTTGTCCAGTATGCACTCCATCTGTGGCTTTTCTGAAACTGGTAATTGTTTTTCCCACTGGATCACTGGTTCCTCACTTCCAGTTTCTGCTTCTCCAGCCCTGCATGGGTATAAATATGCAATATTGAATATCAAATATATCCCGATGCCATCTGGAAACTCAATCTCATAGTCGTTCTCTCCGAATTTATTCAGGACCCTGCATGGCCCGATTTTCTTCATTTTCAAATTGTTGTGTGTTCCCCTTGGGAACCTTTCCTTCCTCAGATGTGCCAGAACCAATTCACCAACTTCAAATTGAAGTTGTCTCCGATGTTGATCTGCTCTTCTTTTGTACTCCTGATTTGAATCAATCAGTCGCTACTTCACCTTGCTGTGAAGTTCCTTCATTGCCTCAGCAAAATCTTCTACACTAGCACTGCTAGTCGCAGTCTGTTCTGACTCCCTGAGTTCAGAAACTCCTCTCGGTTGTGTCCCATACACAATCTGAAATGGACTTTTTCCTGTACTCTGATTCACTGAATCATTGTATGCGAACTCAACCTGTGGAAATACATTATCCCAGCTACTATGGTGCTCTGTCACCAAGCTTCTCAGTAAATCTCCCAGACTTCTATTGACCACCTCAGTATGTCCGTCTGTCTATGGATGATAAGAAGAACTAAATGCCAGGTTAGTTCCTAGCTTCTTCCATATCGTCCTCCAAAAATTCCCTATGAATTTAGTATCCCTGTCTGAAACTATGCTTTTCGGCAATCCATGGAGTCGAATGACCTCCTTGAAAAACATATTTGCGATGTGTGTCGCATCGCTGGTTTTCTAGCATGGGATAAAATTTGCCATCTTTGAAAACCTGTCCACCACCACAAAGATGGAATCAACCCCTCTCTGCATCCTTGGCAAACCTAATACAAAATTCATGCTAATTTCCTCCCATGGCCTCTCGAGTATGGGAAATGGCTGATAAAAACCTGCATTTTGCTTCCTCCCTTTTGAATGCTGACAAATTCGACATCTGTCAACAAATCGCTTTACCTCTACTCGCATCCCTGGCCAAAAATATGATTCGCTCAACTTCGCGAATGTTTTGTCATGGCCAAAATGCCCTGCCAAGCCTCCACTGTGCTTCTCTTTCAACAAGTTCTCCCTCATGGAGCAATTTGGAATACACAGTTGATTGCCTCTAAACAAAAATCCCTCCTAGATCATATAATCTATCCACGGGCTCCGATCTCTGAGAACTGGATTCTCAGCTGCTTCGTATGCTTCTCCGAAATATGCATCCCCTGCATACATGTCCCTCGGGTTTTCAAAACCCAATGTTTTGACTCTGAACTCCTGCGGCAACAAACATTTCCTGCTCAAAGCATCAGCCACTTTGTTAGCAGTTCCTGAAATGTGTTTAATTACAAATGTAAAATTCTGCATATACTCTACCCATTTAGCATGTTTCTGATTCAACTTCTCCTGTTGACTCACAAACTACAATGCATGATTATCACTGTACAATAAAAACTCTTTTGGGATTAAGTAATGCCTCCACTTCTTCAATGCCTGTATGATAGCATAAAAATCCTTATCATACGTGGAGTATTTCAGCTTTGCTTCATCCATCTTCTCACTGAAATATGCAATTGGCCTGTCTTCCTGACTCAAGACCGCTCCTATGGCAAATCTGCTTGCATCACATTTCACCTGAAATGTCCTCTGGAAATCAGGCAACACCAACACTGGTTGTTCTGTGATCTTCCGCTTCAACAGATTGAAGCTCTTTTCAACCTCAGCTGTCCAATGAAAATATTTATGTCGCTTCTTTACTGTATCCATCATTGTTGTGCTAATTCCACTGAAATTCCTGATGAACTTTTAGTAGAAACTAGCCAAACCATGAAAACTCCTCACCTCAAAAACATTTCTCGGTGATGGCCAATTCTTGATCACTTCCACTTTCTCTGGATCCATCTTCAACTCATTCGCCGATATGACAAAACCCAAATAAATGAGCTCCGTCTTCATAAATGAGGACTTCTTCATATTAATCAACAACTTCTCCTATTGTAGCTTCCTCAATACAATAGCCAAATGCTTCAAATGTTCAGCCTTTGTCTTACTGAAGATCAGTATGTCATCCAAGTATACGACTACAAATTTTTCGATGAATTCCCTCAGGACTTCATTCATCAGCCTCATGAATGTACTTGGTGCATTTGTCAAACCAAACGGCATGACTAGCCATTCGTACAAACCTTCGTTTGTCTTGAATGTTGTCTTCCATTCATCACCTTCCCTCGTGCGAATCTGGTGATATCCGCTTTTCAGATCAATCTTCGAAAAGAAGTTTGCCCCACTCAGGCAATCCATTAGATCATCCATTCTCGGCAATGGAAACCTGTATCTGATGGTTATCTTGTTGATCGCTCTTGAATTGGTGCACATTCTCCAACCTCCATATTTTTTTGGACTAAGCATTGTTGGAATGGCACACGGACTCAAGCTTTCTCTGACTAATCCTTTGTCCAACAAATCCTGGACCTGGTTCTTAACCTCCTCATTTTCCTGTGGTGTCAACCTGTACGCAGCTTTGTTCGATAAACTAGCTCCTGGTATGAGGTCAATATGATGACTCACACTCCTCATCGGTGGCAACGAACGAGGTAATTCATCCACGATGATGTCAGCGAACTCTCCCAGTAGTTCCTGAATCTCGTCTGGCAAGTCGTCCATTCTTGTGCTAGTCAGGACAATCCTCGGCTTCCTGACCACAAAGAATTGTCAATCTTCCTTCTTCTCCATCTCTGTAAGAAGTTCCTTCCCACTCATGAGAAGTATTGTATTGCTTACTTCCGGCTTCACCTCCTTATCTTTTATCGGAAGCAACGTATGTGTACTCCCATCCTTCTCCAGGGTATATGTGTTCATTCTCCCATCATGAACCACATTTCTATCATATTTCCATGGTCTACCCAGCAGCAAATGACATACATCCATGGGAATAACATCACACATAATCTTATCATTATATCCCCCCATCTTGAATTCAACTAAACATTGTTTAGTGACACTCACCTGATGTCCCTTCTGCAGCCATGAAACTTTAAATGGACTCGGGTGATCAGTTGTATCCAGCTCCAGCTTTTCCACCATCTCGGTTGAAACGAGATTATCTGTGCTTCCACTATCCACGATAACCTTGCACTTTTTGTCTTTGTTTTTGCATGTGGTTCTGAAAAGTCTGGTCCTCTGAGCTGTGTCCTCCACCTCTTTCTCGGGTGTTAAGAGAACTGTGTGCACCGTCAGTGACCTTCCACTTCCTGTGTCTTCATTCTCAACATCATGCCTCTGCGCCTCAGCGATGTGAGCTTCTCCAACATCTTTCTTCTTCTCTGGACACTCGTAAGACTTGTGCCCATTCTTCCCACATGTGAAACATGTGATTACTCCACCTCTTCCTCTACCTCGACCTCTAGTATGAGGAAGAGTGTTTGCATCAACATAATCTCCCCGCTGATCATCTTGTTGTCCTCTTTGTTCAACATGTGGCCCTCGTTGTGAGGTTCCACCTCTTTCAATCTTACCCTGAGGTTTCTTCCATTCCTCCTTGGGCTTCTGGTATTTCTCCTGGGCAACTGCCTTACCTTTGGGATGACTTCTTCCTCGCCCTCGCTGACCTTGCTTACGGCTCAACTTCTCCTCGGCTTTCAGAGCCATTTGATAAGAATCCTCCACCGTCCTGATGGTAACCATGCTCAATTCATCCTGAATGTCATATCTCAGACCATTCAGATATCTGGCAACCTTCTCATCATCGCTCTCCCGAAGACCTTCTCTGATGTTCAGCTTATAAAAATCCTCGGTGTATTCTTTCACTGTCATCAGTTTCTGTCTCAGGTTCTGCATTCTCCTGAACAGAGTAATTTGGTAATCTCTTGGGATGAACTTTGCTTTCATCTTTGCAATCATCCGATCCTAGCTTTTGATCTTCTGCTTGCCTTTGCAGCGTCTATCTGCTTGTAGCTTGTCCCACCATAACGCTGCGTGTCCCTTCAATTTTGTGACAGCATGCCTAACTTTTTTATCCTCTTCGATGTCTTCATAATCGAAGTAGGTGTCAAGAGAACGGATCCAATCCAACATCTCTTCTGCATCCAGGATCCCTTCATAAGTCGGAATGTCCATCTTCATCTTTGAACTCATCCTGGCGATAGCTTTGATCAATCGCTCGGTTGATGCATCCTCTGTTGTGACCTCTTCTTCATGTCCAGCTTCCTCTTCAACTTCGGAATCACTAATATCCCCTGCACCAACTCCGCATCTCTGCGCTGTCTCCATTTCTTCAAGCCTTTCTCGGAGATCTCTCATATGTCTCTCCATTTCTGGATTTCCTACCGGCCTACCTCTTCTTCGCACCTCCCTGTCTTCTGGGTCAGGTGATTGCCTTTCCCTCCTAGGTGGCATGGTGAATCCTATCCCTCTCTGTTACAGAAAACAAAGAGTCTTCCCGCTCTGATACCACTCTGACGCCAACCGCACCCCTCGGAGCATGATCGCCCTCACAAGACCTTCTTTCCACTCGGCCCGAAGAGCGTCAATACTCTTCTATCTCCCAATCGGAATATATGCACCCAGAGTTCACTTCGCATGAACCCTCTTCCTTTTCTTATCGAGGAATCAGAACTTTGCTACTTCGCAAGTTCTCTATTGATCCCTGGGTCCTCGAATCTCCGAGACCCGAGCTGTCAGTCAACGCTGAATTTATCTCGCCTTGTCGGAACCTTTCTTTATCGAAATCTCGCTCCCTCAGGACTTCACCACTCGCGAGGTCAAATGATTTCTTCCTCGACTTCCGAGGCCCGAGATGTCGAACTGCCGATATCTCGCGTCATCTGCCACGTCACCCTGCTGTGGCCGCCCATTATCCATGCAATCGTCGGGACTTCGCGTATCTCTATATCGCGACTTCCGCTGCGCAGATTTGGAGTCTCGCCTCATGAACTCTCGATATGTCGATCCACGAGTAGAACCAACGCTCCTCGTGATCCCGATCAACGGCTCATTCCCTCCTAAGCTTCGAACCTTTCTCCGTGCTTGCACTACAACCTTCCTGCAACTCCTAGCGATCCAACAACCCACTGATATTCACGAAATCTCCTTGGAGAAATTCGACCGTCCGTCCTTTCCAATTGAACTCCACGAAATGATGAGGCGATCTTCCGCAGAACTCGCCACCATGCGCACAAAACCTTCAATTTTCCCTGCAAGCCTTCCAAGCACGACTTATCTATATCCTCCTTCGACGAACTCAAAGGCCTATCCTCCCTGAGCTTATCTCATGATTCCCTTCAGCAACTTTGAAGGCCTATCCCTTCTGAGCTTTCACGACTTCAAGTCCTTTTGAGAATTTCTTGCGTGCACTCCTTGCGGAAAATCTTCAACAACTTCTAAGTGTTGAAATCCTTCTGACCCTACGCACTCCTGCAATAGCAGTCTTTCAAGGCTTTGCTCAGAATCGCAACTCTGAGACTTCACTTGGCATGCGCATTCCTTGCACAGCACTGTGCCTACCTACACTCTTCGAGGAAATGAGAACAAAAGCCTTCTCTAAGTAAACCCTGCAGTCACGCACCCCTTGCAGACAAATTCAATTGCACTTTTTGCAGGAATCTTCTGGCTCACTTAGAGAAACAATTGAAACTCATTTACTCTTCCTCTCAGACTTCAATTCAACCATGAAATCACATACACAGCATATAAAAGCAAATGTATGACAGGAAGCAAACATCCATGAGCATAATATCAATACACAGAGAAATAACACATAACCATGGAATTGAATCAAAGTTTTCTTCTATAAATTCAATATATGTACATGGAGTGTTCTTCATACAATCCTCTGCTTGCTCTTCTCTTCTTACTCCTGAATGAATCATTTTTACAATGTACAAAGGAGGGTGTCTATATCCCGTTTCCCTCTCGAACTCTAAAGCTATCAAATCTAGAATTAAATTCCTATCTACCAGCATTAACTAAAATAAATGCCATCTATCTACCTAAGGACGAGAGTTATCCACTCAAGGTCCATTACAATATACAAAGTGCGCTTCATTAAATCCACACATTAATGTTTGGCGCAACAATATCAAGGTGTTCCAAAATTTGTGTTGGCTTTCCATTTGTCTTTCGCTCCACGCTAGCTTGCTTGATTGTTCTATCGATGCTCCTGCATCACTATTCTTCCATAGTGTCGAACAAACTTGTTGTAGTAACCTGTCAAACCCAAAAATCCTCTAATATTATTCAATGTTTTGGGAA